>JAXCGZ010001941.1:162500-183077 GCA_037179515.1 Halocaridina rubra | reverse complement strand
TAAATTTTCTTCTTTTTGCTTTTTCGTAAATTCGCATAACAAAGGACGGGAAATCACATGTTTGCTTTCATTCCATCAAAAGACGAATCACTTTGTCGGAAAATGAAGGAAAATGCTGCAGCTGGAAATCAACAACGAAATAAAATGTCCCAGCCAAGAGAAGAACATTGTCCAGCATGAAGGAAATTGAAAGAAGTCGACCTGCCCAGAAGGAAAATATAACTCTCCTTGAAGGATAATGATGTAGCTAGCAACTCGCTATGAAATAAAATGGGGAAATGGTTCAACCTGCAGGAAATGGTAGAAGACATCGACCTAACTTGAAGGGTAATAGAACAAAATCGTAATGGAAAATGATGTAGCTGGAAAGTACATGTGCAATATAATGTACCATCTTAAGCGAACCCCACATGGAAATAGCTTAATCATAAAAGAAACTGTGAGGAAATAAGCTCTCGTATAATGGAAACGCCAAAAGAAAACGACCTCCCTTAAATGAAGAAAAATGTCCTACCTTGAAGGGGGGAAAAAAGGAGTTAAAAACAACTCCGTTTTCTTTAGTTTCACCTTGAAACGTGCTGCCATCTGGAATGTTATTGTTTTGAAGGGAAGTCTGTGTGTGTGTTTCTCTCCCCCTCACCTCTACGGGATTTATGTCTTAAATCGTAGACATTTTATGTCTTAGAGCCTGGCCAAAATTTCCCAGCGAGTGATATTTGAGTGTTTGGAAGGACTGGCAAAGCTTCAACATAAAAAATATATATATAATTTCTCTAAAAAGTGTCTCTTGGAAACAGGGGCATCATCCGTGGACTAACTTTCACAGTGAAACTACCGTGGAAGTTTTAAGAATATTATCGTGTCCAGTTCGTTGTTTTTTTCTTTCCAGTTTAATTCCTTTTGTTTTGTTTGTTTCTTAGTAAAAGGAGATTAACCATTATCTTGTTATATGAGATAAGTCAATATTTTTATTCTAAAGGAGTACCAAGGACGTTTTTAATGCTTCAGTAATTCGGGAGTATTTTGATCGTCCATATGACGGACGTTTCATTTATCTTTATTTTCTCTATTGTTTTGATAAATATATGTCTTGAGGTAATTTTAGACTCCAGTTTATATCTGGAAAACCGTATAGTAACAAATTCCAAATTCCTTCTGGGAGATAAATTTTACCTCAAAATGTACACCAGTCTTGTCATTAAATATATGAGAGGGAAAGAAGAGAAGCCTAAGAGTGTTTTTTTGTATTTTATTTGGTAATACCGACCCGGAGGCTTGAGCTTTACTGCGTTGCGAGTCGGGGAAAACCCTTTCTTATTCATTCGCAAGGGTTGGTGTTTTTCAAGTGCTAATAATGAGATGAACTGCATGATTGACGGCGGAGGCCAGGGGGTAGGGGGGGAGTCGAGCAAGCCCTACGACTACCTTCTCAAGTTCTTGCTCGTGGGTGACTCCGATGTTGGAAAACATGAGATTTTGCAACCCTTGGAGGATGGTTCTACAGAATCGCCCTTTTGTGTTGGGAGTGGTAAGACAACCTCAATTTTTGGTTCTAAAATGTAAAGGAGTTAATGAGATAAAACTGTAAATAGGGGTGATATCAAGGTCTTACTGTATCTGGGTGTACTATACCTCCGTACATGTTTGTATACTGTATATGTGTTTGTCAATTAGTAGTGAAAATTTTCTGTAGCTCATTTGGGGGAACACCTACAGTTTTGCGGGCCATACCAATGTTCAAAACCTACCAATAGATGGCGCTAGGCTCTAACTAGAGAACTGGCGGATGAATACACAACAAATATGGCGACAATAGGCATACAAAACAATTTCTTACTATTCTAACTAAAAATACTTACCTAACCTCTTAGCCACGGGGGCTTTGCCCCCCTGGAACCCCCCATCATACTATCCTAACTAAAAACACCTACCTAACCTCTTACCTTATTCGAAATCAGAATTGTCGGACTAATCTGCAAGTCGATCCTTATTCTTTTGTTTTGGATAGCGGGAACGGGATATTCCGTTTGAACAGCGACGTCACGTTTTTTGTGTTTGGTTTCAACTGAATCTCTTTTTCTGGGAGTTGAATCGACTTTATCTAAAGGATATGTCCATTTTATGAGTTCGAGGAAAGCTTTAAACATACATTCAACATCAATTAGATGTCTTTTTTTTATGCAATACATGTATATATATATATATATATATATATATATATATATATATATATATATATATATATATATATATATATATATATATATATATATATATTTTTTATGCAATACATCGAGAAATTAGTGTTATAGAGGGTTTTAACAGTACCGCTTTTAGGTAGAACGTTTCTTTTCAAAACACGCCAAGTAGATTCGATAGTATTTGTGTGGATGTTTTTGTCGTTTGGATCTACGAAATGAAGTGAATGACTTATATTAAAATGCTCTTTAAAATGCTGGCTCATTGTATGATATGCTTTCCAACAATCTGAAATTACTATGGAATCTGGTTGGATATTTTCGATTAAAATTGGAAGCAGAGTTTCAGCTGATCTGTCAGGAACCACTTGAAAAAACGTGTCCTTTGTTTCACGATCAATTCCACCTAAAACCCAACAACCGTCTACCCGCTTTCCCTTATTATATTTTCTTTTGCCGAATTTGGACTCGTCAATTTCAACAACATGGCCTGGTCTTTATCTTTCACGAGACTAACTTTTCCTTCATTACACTGTTCACACTGACCACTAAAATTGCCTAAAAGGCCACTTTTCTTGAGATAGAGATGGAATTCAAATTGATCATCACATAATTTTACAAAATCGATAATAGTTACGGGATTTGCAGCGGCAAATTGAACCTGAGAAGTGTGGGAGCACGCCATGTTAACTAATTGAAGTCTGAACTAGGATGACCGAGGGTTGACCGTGGGTGGCGGGTCGAGGTCAGGTTAGGGTCGAACTACTTACTTGAGTGAAGGGGTGAGGTCGTTGAGCGGCATGGCCTGCAAAACTGTAAACTACCCCATTTGGGTTTGATGTTACAGTGCGTATTTGCTATGACCACCAAAACTACTTGATAAAAACAAATCTTATCAGTAACTGACTGGCACATCCGTGGGAGTTAGCATTATAATAGTTGCTATTGCTAGCAAGTATGTCTTAGGAGTATTTTGACTGGTTGCAGTATATTGCTTTGCTAATCAATAAATACAATTATCCTGGCACATGAAAAAAACAATCTAGTATTTTGACAACAAGTAGGGTACACTTACTTATTATATACCTCATGTTTTTCTCAAACATGTAGACTTAATGTACTTGAAAGGAGCCAAATAGATAAAAATATTATTAACAGACAAGCAGACAATGTAATATGCTATTGATATATTTGATTTTTTTTTTATTGTCATTTTAATAGTATACAATCTGAATTTTGGCACAAATGATGTGACAGTAAGTGATTGTCAACAAATGGGTGTGATGTAATAACAAATAGAACTGAACAGTTCTATTTAATGCCAACCATGAAATATATAATTATGCAAATATATATATATATATATATATATATATATATATATATATATATATATATATATATATATATATATATATATATATATGCACACTCACCTCTTGGAAAAATGCGACGATAGGTTTTCAGAAGTGAATTGTATTGTAAAATTCGCGTAATATAGCCAGTTGTTCCGGTTTTACGTCACGGACTCCCTTATCTACCAAGGGCTAGGACGGTTGCCTTCTTTCGAAGGACTTGTTTTGGCAGATGTAATCCTTACGCTGAGTGCATGCCCTTGCTAACCTCAGACCGTGACGGGGCGTGAACCCTCGACCTGACGCCTCAGAGTCGGAGACGCTACCGATTGAGCCACGGCGACTGTAATATAGCCAGTCATTTACCATAAGAAACAATGATAATAGTAATATATATGTTCCACAGCTGCACATAAATACACTATGCCAAAGATATAAGTAAAGTAAAACATATTTTATAAGTACATAGCAAAGCTGAAAGACATGTAGTTATTTATATTAATATACAAATAGTGTACATTATAAAAGATATACAAATTTACAAATAAATACTGTACAGCAAAAAAAATAACGCTCCCTGAGAACGAAACTTTATCTGCATACGTAAACAAAGATGCCGTAAGTGGTCGTAGAAAGAGGAGGAGACTTAAGCTGTAGGAGAGGGAGGAGTAGAGGAGGAGGAAGGGGGAAAGCAAACCACTGGTTGTTGTTGGGGTTAATAGTGGGTGAAGAGAGACTGAAGCACATGGCAGCATGGTGGGAAACTGCCTCAGAGGCAGTCGCTTATTTACTAAACTGAACCATTTTTTTCACTTTCTCTTGCACTCACGCGCGTAGGTCGCTCATGTCGTATTTTTACTGTTATTGTTTGGAGGCGTTATTCCAATTTCGCGTATTATAGAAATGCATAAAAAGTGAGTTGACTGTATATATATATATAATATATATATATATATATATATATATATATATATATATATATATATATATATATATATATATATATATATATATATATATATATATATATATATATATATATATATATATATATATATGAATAATTTTTTTACCCCGACCGGGACTCGAACCTAAGACTTATGATTACTAAGTCAAGGCGCTACCACTACACCACAGAAGGTTAAAAGGAATCCAACCTTATAGCTTATATCTGCTATACTTAGGAATGAACGCATTCTAACTGAATGCCACTATGTTCATATTACAGATTCCCCAACCTCACTCGTGGCTTCATTATAGCATTTAATTCAAGTCCCAATCTCATTCGGGCCATGAAATAACCAAGCAAGCACATTACATATGTGAAAACATGAATAATTTTTTTACCCCGACCGGGACTCGAACCTAAGACTTATGATTACTAAGTCAAGGCGCTACCACTACACCACAGAAGGTTAAAAGGAATCCAACCTTATAGCTTATATCTGCTATACTTAGGAATGAACGCATTCTAACTGAATGCCACTATGTTCATATTACAGATTCCCCAACCTCACTCGTGGCTTCATTATAGCATTTAATTCAAGTCCCAATCTCATTCGGGCCATGAAATAACCAAGCAAGCACATTACATATGTGAAAACATGAATAATTTTTTTACCCCGACCGGGACTCGAACCTAAGACTTATGATTACTAAGTCAAGGCGCTACCACTACACCACAGAAGGTTAAAAGGAATCCAACCTTATAGCTTATATCTGCTATACTTAGGAATGAACGCATTCTAACTGAATGCCACTATGTTCATATTACAGATTCCCCAACCTCACTCGTGGCTTCATTATAGCATTTAATTCAAGTCCCAATCTCATTCGGGCCATGAAATAACCAAGCAAGCACATTACATATGTGAAAACATGAATAATTTTTTTACTCCGACCGGGACTCGAACCTAAGACTTATGATTACTAAGTCAAGGCGCTACCACTACACCACAGAAGGTTAAAAGGAATCCAATCTTATAGCTTATATCTGCTATACTTAGGAATGAACGCATTCTAACTGAATGCCACTATGTTCATATTACAGATTCCCCAACCTCACTCGTGGCTTCATTATAGCATTTAATTCAAGTCCCAATCTCATTCGGGCCATGAAATAACCAAGCAAGCACATTACATATGTGAAAACATGAATAATTTTTAGTAATCATAAGTCTTAGGTTCGAGTCCCGGTCGGGGTAAAAAAAAAAAAAAAAAATTCATGTTTTCACATATGTAATGTGCTTGCTTGGTTATTTCATGGCCCGAATGAGATTGGGACTTGAATTAAATGCTATAATGAATCCACGAGTAAGGTTGGGGAATCTGTAATATGAACATAGTGGCATTCAGTTAGAATGCGTTCATTCCTAAGTATAGCAGATATAAGCTATAAGGTTGGATTCCTTTTAACCTTCTGTGATGTAGTGGTAGCGCCTTGACTTAGTAATCATAAGTCTTAGGTTCGAGTCCCGGTCGGGGTTAAAAAAATTATTCATGTTTTCACATATGTAATGTGCTTGCTTGGTTATTTCATGGCCCGAATGAGATTGGGACTTGAATTAAATGCTATAATGAAGCCACGAGTGAGGATGGGGAATCTGTAATATGAACATAGTGGCATTCAGTTAGAATGCGTTCATTCCTAAGTATAGCAGATATAAGCTATAAGGTTGGATTCCTTTTAACCTTCTGTGGTGTAGTGGTAGCGCCTTGACTTAGTAATCATAAGTCTTAGGTTCGAGTCCCGGTCGGGGTAAAAAAATTATTCATGTTTTCACATATGTAATGTGCTTGCTTGGTTATTTCATGGCCCGAATGAGATTGGGACTTGAATTAAATGCTATAATGAAGCCACGAGTGAGGTTGGGGAATCTGTAATATGAACATAGTGGCATTCAGTTAGAATGCGTTCATTCCTAAGTATAGTAGATATAAGCTATAAGGTTGGATTCCTTTTAACCTTCTGTGGTGTAGTGGTAGCGCCTTGACTTAGTAATCATAAGTCTTAGGTTCGAGTCCCGGTCGGGGTAAAAAAATTATTCATGTTTTCACATATGTAATGTGCTTGCTTGGTTATTTCATGGCCCGAATGAGATTGGGACTTGAATTAAATGCTATAATGAAGCCACGAGTGAGGTTGGGGAATCTGTAATATGAACATAGTGGCATTCAGTTAGAATGCGTTCATTCCTAAGTATAGCAGATATAAGCTATAAGGTTGGATTCCTTTTAACCTTCTGTGGTGTAGTGGTAGCGCCTTGACTTAGTAATCATAAGTCTTAGGTTCGAGTCCCGGTCGGGGTAAAAAAATTATTCATGTTTTCACATATGTAATGTGCTTGCTTGGTTATTTCATGGCCCGAATGAGATTGGGACTTGAATTAAATGCTATAATGAAGCCACGAGTGAGGTTGGGGAATCTGTAATATGAACATAGTGGCATTCAGTTAGAATGCGTTCATTCCTAAGTATAGCAGATATAAGCAATAAGGTTGGATTCCTTTTAACCTTCTGTGGTGTAGTGGTAGCGCCTTGACTTAGTAATCATAAGTCTTAGGTTCGAGTCCCGGTCGGGGTAAAAAAATTATTCATGTTTTCACATATGTAATGTGCTTGCTTGGTTATATATATATATATATATATATATATATATATATATATATATATATATATATATATATATATATATATATATATATATATATATATATATATATATATATATATATATATATATATATATATATATATATATATATATATATATATATATATATATATATATCAAATAAGCACATTACCATATGTGAAAACATGAATCATTATTACCCCAACCTGGATTTGAACATAGGACACATAATTACTTGGCCAAGGCACTACCAACTACACCACAGAAGGTCTAAAAGAGAAACCAACCTTACAGCTTGACTGCTATACTAGGAATGAACGCATTCTATCTGAATGCTTTTTTTGTTCATATTACAGTTTCTCCCATCCTCACTCGTGGCTTTGTTTTTGCATTTAATTCAAATCCCAATCTAATTAGGGATCAGCGATAATCAAATAAGTACATTACCATATGCAAAAACATGAATCATTTTTACCCTGACCAGAGCTTGAACCTTGGACACATAATTACAGTGCCAAGGCACTACCAACTACACCACAGTAGGCCTAAAAGAGCCTTACAGCTTAACTGCTATGCTAGGAATGACAGCGTTTTGTCTGAATGCCTTTTTGTTCTTATTACAGTTTCTCCCAACTTCACGCATGGTACAGTAATTATGTGTCCTAGATTCAAGTCCCAGTTGGGGTAAAAATGATTCATGTTTTCACATATGGTAATATGCTAATTTGATTATTGTTGGTCCATAATTAGGTTGGGATTTGAATTAAATGTGAAAACGAAGCCACGAGTGAGGTTGGGAGAAACTAATATGAACAAACAGGGATTCAGATAGAATGCATTAATTCCTAGCGTAGCAGTTAAGCTGTAAGGTTGGTTTCTCTTTTAGACCTTCTGCCTGCTGGCTAGTACAGTGGTAACGTGCTGGCTTCGCATTCACGAGGTCGAAAGATCGGTTCCCGTCCAAGACCGAGAGTTTAAGCTGTTTACTGGCAGGAACTGCTGTGGTTGGACACCACAGTGGGGGGTTGGGGCTTGCCCTGGCTGACGAATACCCATTGTATTGAAATGGAAATAAAGTTTGTTTGTTTGTTTGTTTGTTTTGTGTAGTTGGTAGCATCTTGGCACAATAATTGTGTGTCCTAGGCTCAAGTCCCGGTCGGGGTAAAAATGATTCCTAATTTCACATATGATTATGTGCTCATTTGATTATTATTGGTCCCTAATTATATTGGGGTTTGAATTAAATGTGAAAACAAAGTCACAAGTGAGGTTGGGAGAAACTGTAATATGAACAAAAAAAGCATTCAGATTGAATGCATTCATTCCTAGTATAGCAGTTAAGCTGTAAGGTTGGTTTCTCTTTTAGACCTTCTGTGGTGTAGTTTGTAGCGCCTTGGCACTGTAATTACGTGTCCTAGGTTCAAGTCCTGGTCAGGGTAAAAATAATATATATATATATATATATATATATATATATATATATATATATATATATATATATATATATATATATATATATATATATATATATATATATATATATATATATATATATATTATATATATATATATATATATATATATATATATATATATATATATATATATATATATATATATATATATATATATATATATATATATACAGTGATCCCTTGTTTATCGCGGGGGTTCGGTTCCGGGACCGGCCGCGATAGGTGAAAATCCGTGAAGTAGGATCACAATATGTACATAGGTATTTTACATTAGTTTTACCTTTATTGTATATACCCTCCCTGCACTGTTAAAAAACCACCCTTTACTTTATTAATAACAGCGTGCAAGCGTAAATGTATATGAAAGTGATAGGTAAACTTACCTTGAATGAGGTAATAATGACATGACATACTCATATTCGTTGGTATTTTACATTTATTTTTAACTTTACTGTATAAACCCTCCCTGCACTGTTAAAAACCACCCTTTACTTTATAAATAACAGCATGCAAGCGTAAGTTTATATGAACGTGATGGGTAAACTTACCGTGAATGAGGTGATGATGACGTGTATAGACTCCTGAGGAAATTATTCCGCAGCCAATGACAGCTTTACGGCTGCTTTTTGCAAGACAAAAACACGGTAATGGGGAGTTGCTGTTGCTGTTTCTTCATTTGTTGGAAGATGGTCTTGTAAGGAATCATGACATCGTCGAGAAGAAGGCTGAATGTTACCGAATGAACCATATTATCTTCATATTCTTGTGAGATTTGTTGGACTGCTTTCACTTGTTCATATATAGCTGCCAGACGTTCGAGTGTAAGACCAGGTTCTTTGATTTCTTTGTGCGTTTCCTCTGGTTGTTATTCTTCCTCTTCTTCGCTCGCTGATTTTGTCATTTCCTCCAAGTTTTCTTCAGTCAATGGCTGCGAGTGGCAGTCGATCAGTTCATTCACGTCTTCGTGAGTCAAATCTTCAAAGCCTTCTCCCACTAAAAATGCAGCCAACTTCACAGCTTTCGTAACTGCCGAGTTATGGACTTTGTCAGGAGCGAATCCCTTGTAGTCGTAGATGACTTTGGGCCACAAGTTCTTCCAGCTGGCATTGATTGTGGCTGGCTTCATCTCTTTGATTTCATTCTGAATATTTTGAAGGCATGTAGCAATCGTGTAGTTACGCCAGTAAGTCTTCAGTGAGAATTCTTTGTCCGAATCCATGGATTCAACTAGGTTCGCCAGGGCATTTCGTGTGTAGGGGGCCTTGAATGCACGAATTCGGTGGCAAGAACTCTACTTGAACAAGGTCATATTCGAGATCAGTTGCGTGGCCACCAGCATTATCCATCAAAAGAAGGACTTTAAATGCAAAGCCCTTTTCCGCAAGATAAATTTTAACCTGAGGGATAAAGCATTGGTGAAACCAGTCCGATGTGAGGCTTTTTGTGATCCAGGCCTTAGGGTTATGCATCCAATACGCTGGTAGCAGGTTCTTATACTTATTCTTCAAAGCCCTAGGGTTCTTAGACTTGTAGATAAGCCTGGGCTTTAACATGAAGCCCATAGTATTCCCGCACATGATGAGGGTAACGCGGTCTTAATGCGTTTTAAATCCCGGGGCTTTAGCTTCTTCCTTGAAGAGAAAAGTGCGAAATGGCATTCTCTTCCAAAATAACCCAGTCTCATCCTTGTTGAACACTTGCTCAGGAACATATTCGCCTTCAGCGATAATTTTCTTAAAGTCTTTGTTCACATAATCTTCAGCAGCAGCTGCATCTGCAGAGGTAGCTTCGCCATAAGCCAAATCGCTCTTTAGGCCATAGCTTTTTAGAAATTTGGTGAACCATCCCTTGCTTGCCACGAACGATTGTTTCCTCGGTGGAGAATCGCTGGAGGGTCCTGTTTGTGAGTCGTTGATATCTTCTCTCCTCCTTTCCACGGTCGCCACTGTCATCGTCAGGTTCGTTTGCAGCGAATGTATCGTACAGCTTCTTCGCCTTTGTTTGTATGATATTGCTGTCTACGCTGATGTTCTTCATTCTGCAATCAGTAATCTACAGGGTCAAATGAGATTCCATCCGCACTATTATCTTATTACGAGGTGTTACAACCCCTTTCGCTGTTTTGCTAAATGAAATAGTCGCTGTTTTCCTGATATTTGCCTCGTCCTTTTTTATGTATTGAACAGTAGATTCATTGAGGCCAAAATGGCGGCTGATCATCTGCGAACCTTCTTCCTTCCTTCAGTTTATCTAACAGTTTTACCTTATCTGCTATGGTCAACATCTTCCTTTGCCGCTTAGGCATACTACCAGAAACCTTAGATGATGAAGGACGCTTGGGAGGCACTGCAGAGGTTGAAAAACGTGAGTAAAAAAAATCACAAGCACAACATATTAAAAAGCACAACGCGAACGGCGCACATGCGAGTTAGACTGAATGGGTGAGGCAAGACATGGGAAGATGCTGAAAGAATTAAGCTTCACTCAAAAAGCCAATCAGACCTTATGATACAGAACATACAGAAAAGCCATTCTGTGATTCGTCGTCTCCCACCCTTTCAGCCAATTGCATCCCATGAACAAACTCACGTAGGTGCTAGCCTTTGCGTTTTCCAAGACGCCAATACAGTGTAGGCTATCGTACAGTCTTTCACATGGTGCAATACTGTGAGTTAAATGTTTAAATTTAGGTTTTTTACTATTTTTTACTGTTTTATTATTCGTAGGATGGGAAATACTTCTTTTATCAATAAAATAATGAAAATACTGGAAATTTTAATGTGTACTAGCTCTCATAGGTGCAACCCTTTTCGTTTTCCGAAACGCTGATACTGGTATCGTATTTTACATGGTGCAATACTGTGAGTTACATGTTTAAATTTATGTTTTTTACTATTTTTTACTTTTTTATTATTCTTAGGCTAGGAAATATATTTTTTTATCAGTAAAATAATAAAAATACTGGAAATTTTAATATGTGCTAGCTCACGTAGGTATGACCCTTTGCGGTTTCCGAAACATTGATACCGGTATTGTACTTTCTATGGTGCAGATTTACATGTTAAATTAATGTTGTTTTACTATTTCTTACTGTTTTATTATTCTTAGGCTGGGAAATACATTTTTTATCAATAAAATAATGAAAAAAAAAATTTCTATAAAATAATGAAAATACTGAAGATTTAAATTTTTTAATATTTTAATATTTTCATATATACGCCAAGAAAAAAATAAAAAAAGCTTGCCAAAAAATATCGCGATGCACTGAATTCGCGATAGGTATTTAATTAGGTATTTAAGCTGTCCTCGCTTCCTGAATCGGTCATAGTAAATGATATCAATATTTTCATCTGGGCATCTGGCAAAATAATCCCTAGTATGACATTATATTAATATTACAAAAAATGTAAGTTATCTACAATAATATGTTCAGTCCTGTTTCCTCTTCTAATATTATATATAAGATTCCATGTAAAGGTTGTGATAAGTACTACGTTGGTCAGGCTAGCAAATCTTTAAACTTTTGCGTCAACCAACGTAAATATGATGTTCGAAGTTGTAGTCCTGTGCCATGTTCAAGCATTATGCTGATTGTAATCAGCTTTTATATTAATAAGAAGCATGGATACAACACCTTGGAATCTGAACTTATTAACCTAGCCGAACACAAAAAATTGCTAATTTGCAATTGATCCCATATAATCAAGTATTCTTCATACAGGTTTGAAAAGTAATATTGGGAATTACAAAATAACCTTGTTTATGTACAATTAAATATAGCGAGGGAACACTGTATATATATATATATATATATATATATATATATATATATATATATATATATATATATATATATATATATATATATATATATATATATATATATATATATATATATATATAAGCACATTACATATGTGAAAACATGAATCATTTTTTACCCCGACCGGGACTCGAACCTAGGACTTATGAATACTAAGTCAAGGCGCTACCACTACACCACAGAAGGTTAAAAGGAACCCAACCTTATAGCTTATATCTGCTATACTTAGGAATGAACGCATTCTAACTGAATGCCACTATGTTCATATTACAGATTCCCCAACCTCACTCGTGGCTTCATTTTAGCATTTAATTCAATTCCCAATCTCATTCGGGCCATGTAATTATCAAATAAGCACATTACATATGTGAAAACATGAATCATTTTTTACCCCGACCGGGACTCGAACCTAGGACTTATGAATACTAAGTCAAGGCGCTACCACTACACCACAGAAGGTTAAAAGGAACCCAACCTTATAGCTTATATCTGCTATACTTAGGAATGAACGCATTCTAACTGAATGCCACTATGTTCATATTACAGATTCCCCAACCTCACTCGTGGCTTCATTTTAGCATTTAATTCAATTCCCAATCTCATTCGGGCCATGTAATTATCAAATAAGCACATTACATATGTGAAAACATGAATCATTTTTTACCCCGACCGGGACTCGAACCTAGGACTTATGAATACTAAGTCAAGGCGCTACCACTACACCACAGAAGGTTAAAAGGAACCCAACCTTATAGCTTATATCTGCTATACTTAGGAATGAACGCATTCTAACTGAATGCCACTATGTACATATTACAGATTCCCCAACCTCACTCGTGGCTTCATTTTAGCATTTAATTCAATTCCCAATCTCATTCGGGCCATGTAATTATCAAATAAGCACATTACATATGTGAAAACATGAATCATTTTTTACCCCGACCGGGACTCGAACCTAGGACTTATGAATACTAAGTCAAGGCGCTACCACTACACCACAGAAGGTTAAAAGGAACCCAACCTTATAGCTTATATCTGCTATACTTAGGAATGAACGCATTCTAACTGAATGCCACTATGTTCATATTACAGATTCCCCAACCTCACTCGTGGCTTCATTTTAGCATTTAATTCAATTCCCAATCTCATTCGGGCCATGTAATTATCAAATAAGCACATTACATATGTGAAAACATGAATCATTTTTTACCCCGACCGGGACTCGAACCTAGGACTTATGAATACTAAGTCAAGGCGCTACCACTACACCACAGAAGGTTAAAAGGAACCCAACCTTATAGCTTATATCTGCTATACTTAGGAATGAACGCATTCTAACTGAATGCCACTATGTTCATATTACAGATTCCCCAACCTCACTCGTGGCTTCATTTTAGCATTTAATTCAATTCCCAATCTCATTCGGGCCATGTAATTATCAAATAAGCACATTACATATGTGAAAACATGAATCATTTTTTACCCCGACCGGGACTCGAACCTAGGACTTATGAATACTAAGTCAAGGCGCTACCACTACACCACAGAAGGTTAAAAGGAACCCAACCTTATAGCTTATATCTGCTATACTTAGGAATGAACGCATTCTAACTGAATGCCACTATGTTCATATTACAGATTCCCCAACCTCACTCGTGGCTTCATTTTAGCATTTAATTCAATTCCCAATCTCATTCGGGCCATGTAATTATCAAATAAGCACATTACATATGTGAAAACATGAATCATTTTTTACCCCGACCGGGACTCGAACCTAGGACTTATGAATACTAAGTCAAGGCGCTATAAGCTATAAGGTTGGGTTCCTTTTAACCTTCTGTGGTGTAGTGGTAGCGCCTTGACTTAGTATTCATAAGTCCTAGGTTCGAGTCCCGGTCGGGGTAAAAAATGATTCATGTTTTCACATATGTAATGTGCTTATTTGATAATTACATGGCCCGAATGAGATTGGGAATTGAATTAAATGCTAAAATGAAGCCACGAGTGAGGTTGGGGAATCTGTAATATGAACATAGTGGCATTCAGTTAGAATGCGTTCATTCCTAAGTATAGCAGATATAAGCTATAAGGTTGGGTTCCTTTTAACCTTCTGTGGTGTAGTGGTAGCGCCTTGACTTAGTATTCATAAGTCCTAGGTTCGAGTCCCGGTCGGGGTAAAAAATGATTCATGTTTTCACATATGTAATGTGCTTATTTGATAATTACATGGCCCGAATGAGATTGGGAATTGAATTAAATGCTAAAATGAAGCCACGAGTGAGGTTGGGGAATCTGTAATATGAACATAGTGGCATTCAGTTAGAATGCGTTCATTCCTAAGTATAGCAGATATAAGCTATAAGGTTGGGTTCCTTTTAACCTTCTGTGGTGTAGTGGTAGCGCCTTGACTTAGTATTCATAAGTCCTAGGTTCGAGTCCCGGTCGGGGTAAAAAATGATTCATGTTTTCACATATGTAATGTGCTTATTTGATAATTACATGGCCCGAATGAGATTGGGAATTGAATTAAATGCTAAAATGAAGCCACGAGTGAGGTTGGGGAATCTGTAATATGAACATAGTGGCATTCAGTTAGAATGCGTTCATTCCTAAGTATAGCAGATATAAGCTATAAGGTTGGGTTCCTTTTAACCTTCTGTGGTGTAGTGGTAGCGCCTTGACTTAGTATTCATAAGTCCTAGGTTCGAGTCCCGGTCGGGGTAAAAAATGATTCATGTTTTCACATATGTAATGTGCTTATTTGATAATTACATGGCCCGAATGAGATTGGGAATTGAATTAAATGCTAAAATGAAGCCACGAGTGAGGTTGGGGAATCTGTAATATGAACATAGTGGCATTCAGTTAGAATGCGTTCATTCCTAAGTATAGCAGATATAAGCTATAAGGTTGGGTTCCTTTTAACCTTCTGTGGTGTAGTGGTAGCGCCTTGACTTAGTATTCATAAGTCCTAGGTTCGAGTCCCGGTCGGGGTAAAAAATGATTCATGTTTTCACATATGTAATGTGCTTATTTGATAATTACATGGCCCGAATGAGATTGGGAATTGAATTAAATGCTAAAATGAAGCCACGAGTGAGGTTGGGGAATCTGTAATATGAACATAGTGGCATTCAGTTAGAATGCGTTCATTCCTAAGTATAGCAGATATAAGCTATAAGGTTGGGTTCCTTTTAACCTTCTGTGGTGTAGTGGTAGCGCCTTGACTTAGTATTCATAAGTCCTAGGTTCGAGTCCCGGTCGGGGTAAAAAATGATTCATGTTTTCACATATGTAATGTGCTTATTTGATAATTACATGGCCCGAATGAGATTGGGAATTGAATTAAATGCTAAAATGAAGCCACGAGTGAGGTTGGGGAATCTGTAATATGAACATAGTGGCATTCAGTTAGAATGCGTTCATTCCTAAGTATAGCAGATATAAGCTATAAGGTTGGGTTCCTTTTAACCTTCTGTGGTGTAGTGGTAGCGCCTTGACTTAGTATTCATAAGTCCTAGGTTCGAGTCCCGGTCGGGGTAAAAAATGATTCATATATATATATATATATATATATATATATATATATATATATATATATATATATATATATATATATATATATATATATATATATATATATATATATATATATATATATATATATATATATATATATATACAGTGTTGCCTCACTTATCGCGGTAGTTCGGTTCCGGGACCCGGCACAAACCAGGAAATCCGCGAAGTAGGATCAGCCTATAGATATTTTAATATATTTTTACGTTTACACTGTATAAACTGTCCCTGTACTGTTAACATACCACCCTTTACTTTATAGATAACAGCATGCAAGCTTAAATTTATATGAAAGTGATAGGAAAACTTACCGTGAATGTGATGATGACGTGACATACATACTCATTTACAATTTTTTTTCGTTTATGTACTGTATAAACCCTTCCTGCACTGTTAAAAAAACACCCTTAGCATTATAGATAACAGCAAGCAACGTAAATTTTTATGAAAGTGATAGGAAAACTTACCATGAATGTGATGATGACGTGACATACATACTCATTTACAATTATTTTTTCGTTTGCGTACTGTATAAACCCTCCCTGCACTGTTTAAAAAACACCCTTTACATTATAAATAACAGCAAGCAACGTAAATTTTTATGAAAGTTATAGATAAAATTACGGTGAATGAGGTGATGATGACGTAACATACATACTCATTTACAATTAGTTTTTCGTTTACGTACTGTATAAACCCTCCCTTCACTGTTAAAAAAACTCCCTTTACATTATAAATAACAGTAAGCAACGTAAATTTTTATGAAAGTGATAGGAAAACTTACCGTGAATGTGATGATGATGACGTGACGTACATACTCATTTACAATTATTTTTTCGTTTACGTACTGTATAATCCCTCCCTGCACTGTTAAAAAAACACCCTTTACATTATAAATAACAGCAAGCAACGTAAATTTTTATGAAAGTGATAGATAAAATTACGGTGAATGAGGTGATGATGACGTGACATACATACTCATTTACAATTATTTTTTCGTTTACGTACTGTATAAACCCTCCCTGAACTGTTAAAAAAACACCCTTTTCATTATAAATAACAGCAAGCAACGTAAATTTTTATGAAAGTGATAGATAAAATTACGGTGAATGAGGTGATGATGACGTGACATACATACTCATTTACAATTATTTTTTCGTTTACGTACTGTATAAACCCTCCGTGCACTGTTAAAAAAACACCCTTTGCATTATAAATAACAGCAAGCAACGTAAATTTTGATAGATAAAATTACGGTGAATGAGGTGATGATGACGTGTCATACATACTCATTTACAATTATTTTTTCGTTTACGTACTGTATAAACCCTTCGTGCACTGTTAAAAAAAACACCCTTTACATTATAAATAACAGCAAGCAACGTAAATTTTTATGAAAGTGATAGATAAAATTACGGTGAATGAGGTGATGATGACGTGACACACATACTCATTTACAATTATTTTTTCGTTTACGAACTGTATAAACCCTTCCTGCACTGTTAAAAAAACACCCTTTACATTATAAATAACAGCACGCAACGTAAATTTTTATGAAAGTGATAGATAAAATTACGATGAATGAGGTGATGATGACGTGACACACATACTCATTTACAATTATTTTTTCGTTTACAAACTGTATAAACCCTCCCTGCACACCCTTTACATTATAAATAACAGCAAGCAACATAACTTTACATTTCCAATTAAAAAATGAAAATTCTGAAATGTTTTTTTTTTTTCAATATTTTAATATTTTTGCGTATACCCATAAAATAAAATAATAATTTATAAAAAAAAAAAAATGCGATAGAGTGAGAACGCGAACCAAGAAACGCGAATAACCAGGGTGACACTGTATATATATATATATATATATATATATATATATATATATATATATATATATATATATATATATATATATATATATATATATATATATATATATATATATATATATATATATATATATATATATATAATCCTATCATTGTAGACAAATTATTTACCTTATGCCAAACCACTACAGTAATAAGACCTAACTTTATTTTGATAAGGAAGCTATCAAAGATTATCCTGTTAGTATTCTTCATTGTCTTTAAACTCTCCATGAGGTTGTTGTAAGTGGACTCTTCCCATTCCCATATATCCTGCTATAGCTTAATAGATTCTCACAGTAAGAAACTATATTTCATATTTAGCACCTTGTTCATATAGAATCAGATACCCAAACCAAATATCTTAGGTTCTTTTATTGGTTTGTAGAGGACATTGCCTATTCCTGCTGGCTAGTACAGTGGTAACGCGCTGGCTTCGCATTCACGAGGTCGAAAGATCGGTCCCCGTCCAAGACCGAGAGTTTAAGCTGTTTACTGGCAGGAACTGCTGTGGGTGGACATCACAGTGGGGGGTTGGGGCTTGTCCTGGCTGACGAATACCCATTGTAAAATGGAAATAAAGTTTATTCTATTACTGGCCAAGAATTAGAGCCTCTAATCCCCCTCAACATTTAGGGAAAAACCAAGATGTAAGTTTGTTCCTGTGAAGAATATAATCTCCTTGATGACTAATTGGAAGTGATATGGACAGTGCACAACAAAATTGTACATATTGATGCCTAAATATCAAATTAGGTATTTAAGCAGTCCTCGCTTCCTGAATTGGTCATAGTAAATGATATCAATGTTTTCAGCTGGGCATCTGGCAAAATAATCACTAATATGACATTATATTAATATAACAAAAAATGTAAGTTATCTACAATAATATGTTTAGTCCTGTTTCCTCTTATAATATTATATATAAGATTCCACGTAAAGGTTGTGATAAGTACTACGTTGGTCAGGCTAGCAAATCTTTAAACTTTTACGTCAACCAACGTCAATATGATGTTCGAAGTTGTAGTCCTGTGCCATGTTCAAGCATTATGCTGATTGTAATCAGCTTTTATATTAATAAGAAGCATGGATACAACACCTTGGAATCTGAACTTATTAACCTTGCTGAACACAAAAATATTGCTAATTTGCAATTGATCCCATATAATCAAGTATTCTTCATGCAGGTTTGAAAAGTAATATTGGAAATAACATAATAACCTTGTTTATGTACAATTAAATTTGCGATATTTCTGTAAATTGTTAGTACTAATTGTCACTATTATTATGAATTTTATTATTATTATTATTATTATTATTATTATTATTTTTATTTTTATTATTATTATTTATATTATTATTATTTTTAATAATTTAGTGATTGTCATCACTGGTATTGTACCATTATTAATATCATTACAATATTACTATTATTAGTTTATTATTGTAGTAGTAGTTGCAGGGATAGTATTATTAATATTACCATTATTTTATTTTGTTAACATTATCATCATAATTGTTGTCCTTAATACTGTATTGTTGTTATTATTATTACTTCTATTATTTACTATTATTATTTATATAGTTTTGTTTCTCTCCACTAAAGACTGCGCCTAAATTTCACCCTCTTGTGCTTACAAACATCGGCTAATCTCTGCATTGACCTTTCCCTTATCATGCCCATAGCAGGAAATATAAAACCTTCCACCTGGATTTTAAATAGTTGCCATTGATGAATTTCCTTGTTGATTTGCTAATTTTTCCTGTTTTCTCATGTCTCAGTATGTATACTATATCACTTCTTTCGTTTCTGTAAATTAGATACTTCTGAAGATGAGTTGTAGATTAATATACTTGAAAAGTACTAAAGATCTCAAAATTTATATCTGTTTCCTTACGTAGTCCTAACTCTTTCATATATATATATAGTAATCCCTTGCTATATCGCGATTCACCTTCCGCGAATTCAGTGCATTGCGGGTTTTCATGGCGAGCATGTGTATTTTATATCGCAAATTTCCGCGATATAAAATACGCGAACGGCAAACACGTGAGTAATTGAATGGGTGAGGCAAGACAATGGAAGATGCTGGGAGAATTAAGATTCAATCAAAAT
The DNA here is from genome assembly GCA_037179515.1 of Halocaridina rubra. Classification (NCBI taxonomy): domain Eukaryota; kingdom Metazoa; phylum Arthropoda; class Malacostraca; order Decapoda; family Atyidae; genus Halocaridina; species Halocaridina rubra. The sequence goes on along the minus strand of JAXCGZ010001941.1, from coordinate 163,014 downwards.
GCCAAGCAAACCCCAGTATACAAAATACAATTCTGTGATTCGTCGTCTCCCACCCATCAGCCAGTAGCATCCCGTGTACTATCTCACTTTCCACGATATGTGGAAATATTAAAATTTCCAGTATTTTCATTATTTTATTGATGAAAAGAAGTATTTCCTAGCTTAAGAATAATAAGATTGTAAAAAATAGTAAAAAACTTAAAATTAAACATGTAACTCACAGTATTGCACCATATAAAATACGATACCGGTATCGGCGTCTCGGAAAACGCAAAGGGTCGTACCTACGTGAGATAGTACATATTAAAATTTCCAGTATTTTAATTATTTTATTGATAAAAGAAGTATCTCCTAGTCTAAGAATAATAAAACAGTAAATAATAGTAAAAAACATAAATTTAAACATGTACCTTACAGCATCATATAAAATACGATACCGGTATCAGCGTCTTGGAAAACGCAAAGGGTCGCACCGAAGTGAGATAGTACACGGGATGCTATTGGCTGATGGGTG
>JAXCGZ010001941.1:95000-157500 GCA_037179515.1 Halocaridina rubra | reverse complement strand
TACATGAGGATAGGTTCACAGAAGGCACAAGTAATTCAAATTTCGCTTAATTTAAATTGAATATTTTCATAAGGAGTAATTTTAATAGGCTTTATTATGTTCTTTGGTATTGTGTGTATAAACACACACAAAGAAATAAGTTAGTTAAACACATTTTACAAGTACATAAGCAAGCTGAAATACGTATGTAAGCTAAAATAAACAAATATTAAAGATATAAGCTACAGATAAACAAAAAATGCAGAAATTAGCTCACTTTATATGCAGTGGACAACAGGCATACTGGGACAGGTGTGTGGTGGCGGTGAGCATTTGGCATAAGCGGTAGGAAAGGGAGGAGAAGGGTAGGCGGAAGTGGGAGAGCTGACCTGTGGTTGTGGTTGGGGTGCATGCTTCTTACTGACACACAAGTGCGCGTTGGCGGGAATATGAATACAAGGCGCTTGAAGAAGCACACCACGCCAGGCATACTTAAAGATTACCACATGCACCTACATTTTTTTGTGCGCTCTAGTTGTAATTTGAATTTTTTTATTATTATTGATGAATGTGTTATTCCAGTTTTGCATATTCTGCATAATAAGTAATTTTCTCTTAGCACTGATAGCTATTATTATGATAACGTATTTTTCTAGGCCACAAGACTACCACAATCCTGCTTGATGGAAAGAGAGTAAAGCTTCAGTTATGGGATACATCTGGTCAGGGACGCTTTTGTACCATCATTAGATCATACTCAAGAGGTGCACAAGGCATACTCCTCGTTTACGATATTACCAACAAATGGTCATTTGAAGGATTAGACAGATGGATGAGAGAGATTCAAGAGGTAAGCAGTATTTCCTATGAATTTATTGTATATTTCCTCTCTTATTCTTTTCAGTCATGTAGTAGGATGGCCCATGGCACAGTCGCCTGTTGCGATACTGCAGCTGAAGGGTATTTTGGACTTTAATAGGGCTGTCCAGGACAGTTCAATGTTAAGTCTTCCTTCAGTTACAGTTCTTTTTCTTTGCCTACGTCAACACCGTATATTTTTAGGGTATTCGTTGCACATCTATGTTGCTCCTTACTTTTTGTTTTCTTCTTGCCCAGTCCTGATAAGAGTTTTTTTTTTCTTCCATCCTAGAGTAACAATCATAAAAAAAGTACAGAATGTGGCATGGGCTTCTATGTTGAGTACAGTGCACATCGTATTGAATATTAGATTTTTTATGTCTATATACTGTATAGCAGTCTTGAAGTTCAATATGTGGCTTGAGTCAATTTGTATAGTTGGAGTTTCAAGTGTAAGTAACACATAATGAGTATTATATATAGCCTTATCTCAAGAGTGTGACATTAACTGCATTATATTGATATAATTTTGTGGGGTTTGTCATTGATGTTCTTTGGTTAAAGGTCGATCTCTCTTTTACCACTATATTTCTTTGCTTCTGCTGTTGGCTGCTTTCCTAACTCCACTGACTCTGTGTCTTTCTATGAGTATTGAGTCTTTTGCCATGAACCCTTACTATCTTCTCACCCACAACCTGAAGTTCTCTACATTTGAGACATCAATGTACATCACAATTAGTGGCTTTATTCTACTTGCACTGATGTGGGTGGAAGTGAGACCCTTGCATTTTCTGTCACTTCCAATCTGGAGCAGATTATCAACATCCTGCATGTGCACCCAATTGCCACAACCACGCATCTAACATTCTTGCCTTATACTTTACTTCCAATCCTACAAACTGTTCATATACTGTACTTTCCCCTCTTAGTAACTCTTGACCACTCTTTATTCTCAGTCTTTTCCATTTTTGCCCGCCCACCAACAATTTCTTTTACTCAGTACCGTTTTTGGCTTTATGAGTGACCCAGTGAAAGGATTTGAATAACTTCCTCTTTGATTTCCATGAAATGACTACTGCTTTTGGACTTGCAACCTGATCAAGCAGTCCAAAAATTTTTTCGATCATTACTGTTCATTTTATGTATTAGCCCCTTTTGGTAACTCTGACCACTCTTTGATCTTAATCTTTCCCATTTTGGCCCCCCCCCCCCACCAACCAGTGTATCATCCTACCCAGCGCCATCTGTAGCACTACAAGCGTACCCAGTGTGAGGATTTGCATAACTTTCTCCTTGATTTCCTCCGGATGACTACTGCTAGTGGACCCACAGTCCTAACCAAATAGCCTAAGACGTTGTTGAGATCATAGCCTCAGGAAAGGCGGGATTCATACCCTCCTTTATCAGACTTATTCTCTCCCTCATCCTTGGTTTAACTGTACCTTTTCCAAGGCTGTTCAGGGTCAGGGATCGGGCATATCAATCATAACAAACCTCTCTATCTGAATAAGCTCGCTCTGATTTTATTACCGCTAGGAATTGCTGCCCTGCTCAGATTTGTAGGTCTAAAGCTTCCTTTCTTAAGAGGAAAGTTGATGGCCTGTACTCTTCTCCCACTGATAAATGATTTTGGTTCTTAGCCAAAAACCTTTCCAATACCTTCTGTAACTCAAGCTTTCCCCCTTTCATTCTTCCTGACAATTCTATAGCCTGATCTCCCACTGATGAAGCTACTCTCTGGCTCTCATTTTCCCATCTATTCTGTAAGCGATGCCAGCTCTCCTGACCATTGTACTTTATCCCTCTAATCCTGTGCACTCTCCTATTCTTTTTACATGCAATGTCTGTAGGGTTCTTTGCTTTTTAAAGAGGAACAAGGCATCTGGATCTAACAGTATTCCTGCTTGGTTCCTTAATGACTGCAGATGAACTTGCTCCTGCTTTTTCCTGTCTTTTTCTCCTCATTTTCTCAACCCGAATCCATCATCTTAAAAGCACGCCCTACTTCAGCTAATTCCTAAGAAAGGTGACCATTCTATTGCTTCCAGCTACCGATCAATTGCCCCAACCTCCACTATCCACAAGGCAAAACACTGGTGACCTCCTGTTATATCTTACTCATGTGTGTTCATCTTCTCTGAAGAATCATGGGGAATCCCTTGTTGTCGCCTTTGATATCTTTTAGGCATTTTATAGAGTGTGGCACAAGGCTCTGTTAGCCAAACTTCCTTCTTATGGGTTTACCCCTTCTCTCTTTTAGGTGATGTTCAGTTTTCTTTCTGATCGCTTTATATCTGTAGTAGTTGAAGTCACAACATCTAGCTTATTTCAGATACCAGTGGGTTTCCTTAGGGTTCTATTTTTTCACTTTCTTTGTTCCTTCTCTTCTTCACTGATCTTCTCCAGTCCCTGTCTTCCTTTCTTCTCCATACTTTTCCAAGCGATCCTACTCTTCCAGTTTCCTCAGCCTTCTATTCATGACCTTTATCTGCTGCTCAAAATCAGTCTCTCATCACTTTTTCTTCAACTCTTTACTCTGATTTACATATAGTATTTGAGTGTGGTACCCAAAATTTTGCTAAATTTAATGTATCCAAGACACTGTTGTTGGCTATTTCTTTGTCTTCTTCTGATAGCCCTATTCTCTTTGAAAGCAATGAAATTCATCCTCTTAATTCTATTAACATGTTTGGAATTCAGATAGACTATCACTTGGCTTGAAGGAGGCATATGGTTCAAATTTCTAAAAGTGCATCTAAGAAATAGGGAATTTTTTTATTGCTGTTGTTATTTCTTTTCCCCTTCTCTCTTACTGAATATCTATTAAGGTGTTATCCTTCCCTGGTTAGAATACAGTACTGCTTACATCTTGAGTGCTTCTTATACTTATCTCCTTGATGGGATTGAATCTAAGGCCATCTGTTTTATTAAAATCTCTTCTCTTATATCTAATCTGGATACTCTTTTTCTTTTCCGGAAAGTATCTTCCCATTCTCTTTTCTATCGATACTACTTTCATCACCCCTCAGATATGTTGGTGAGTTGCATCCATCTCCCACTAGTGAGGTTGTGTAAAACTCCCCAGGCGGCCCCGTCACACAGGTAGTGTGTGGAGATTTGTAGCTTGCCGATTGGTTGGCACAGTGACTTATTTCTTTCCTTCCTCTTCGAGACTGGTACTTTTTCCTCCTTCTGCCTTCCCTAAGTCTTATGTCTTTTCCTCTTTCAAAAAGCTAATCTATCGTCATCTCAGGGGCTAATCCTGGTATGTTTCTAGGTTCTCATTACTTCGTTTTCTCAACCTGTCCTTTCTCTATTGTTTATCATTGTATTATTTCTGCCTTGTCCTTAAGCTTCTACGTTTTCTTCGTCTCATTTTTGTCTTGGTGCTTGGGCTCAATGAGAGCAAATTTATTTAGCTGTCCCAATGTCACACGTAACAAACAAAAAAAATAGTATAAGTTCTTTGTCACTGGTTCTCCTATTTTCAGCATGCTCCTGGTGTGCCCAAAGTATTAATTGGGAATCGGTTACATCTGGCTTTCAAGAGACAAGTCAGCCAAACCCAGGCTGAGCAGTATGCTACTAAGAACCACATGAACCTCTTTGAAGTGAGCCCACTCTGTGACTTCAATATTGTTGAGAGCTTCACTGAACTCTCGAGATTAGCTCTGAAGAGGAATGGCATGGAACGCTTGTGGAGAGCAAATAAAGGTATGTGTAATGTGTTAGAGTGTTCATTAAGAGAAAATAACCTGCTTTCCTATATGTGAATACAATAGATTAAGGAACTGATGATTGCAAGTTTTGTTAGTTTAATTGCTTAACTGAGTTATACTTAGTAAGATAATGCAGGTTTTGAATCCTTTTTATTTATTTTTATGATATTCGTATATGCAACTGTATCTGAGAACAGTGGCTATCATTGGTGGAATAAAGTATATTTTAGAAATTGTTGAATATGCTTCATGTGAGAGCTCTTTCTAGAGTGAATAAATCAAGGGTAGAAGAAAAATGACCAGAAAAGTGGTGGATGTCATATTAGAAAAAGATATTCTCTTGTATATTATTCTAAGGAGAGAGAAATCCTTAAATTTGGGTGAGCCTCTTTTGCTGTAAAACCCCTTTAACCCATCGTCTAAAAAAAAAAGTAGGTTGTCAGACTCACAGATGTTTGATTCAAAAGATTTTTTTTCCGTGACAGTGCTTACCCTCCAAGAATTGTGTAGCAGAGCTATTGTGGCAACAACAACTGTGTACGGAATAGAGCATCTTCCCTTACCGCAGCCAATTAAGAGCCATCTTAAGAGTTATACCATTCATAATCATACCAGGCTTAGACAGGTTTGTATGAACTAGCCATTTTTGATAAGCACTTAAGCCCTCTTGGGCTCACTATTTGTTTATTTTGTTACAGAACCCAAATCCAATTATATATTTTGCAGAAAGTATGCAAGTCACCTTTTCCCCTTCTGTTATGATTGATGCATGCTAATCAAGTATAGTAGCTTCTGGAAAGCGGTTGTTTACCAGTTAGGAATTTTTAGCCTTAGCAGTTCCTGTCTCCCAAATGTGCATTTAAATTAATTACAATATAAAGTATGGCTCATTGCAAGAGCAGTTTTGTACTTTACAGTAGAATAGTATATATGGTAGTGGTGGGAGAAAGAATACCACCATCATATACCTTGTGTTGTAGCAAGTGACCTAAAATAATACTTTTGCTACTGATGGGGGAAAGCTTGCCATCTTGTATTCCCTGTGTTTTGATTCCTCTAAGATTGATAAGGCATTAGTGGTCTGGCAATTCTTTTCTTCCAAATTACTCTTCCTGCTGCAAAATTACTGATAAATTGAAGTAGGCGTAGGTAGAATATACTGAATTCATTTTACTTCATGTCTCTTGTTATTTTCAACACCCTATTGGATTTAGTTACATTTGGCATTGGTGGTATCTGTGTGCTGTAGGAGTTGAATAAAAGGGATTTGCAAGTAGGGGTTGGCAGTTCCATTGTCCATGAATTCCTTCTGTTGTGTAAGAACTGTGTAGAGTTGGGATTTGCAGAATAATTTAATAGTCCTAAAACCTCAGTTAAGTTGTAGCCACCATACTTTCTTTAGCAGGATGTGGCGACACCTTTTTATATCTATTTACATTATGTATATATATATATATATATATATATATATATATATATATATATATATATAAAATTTTACAAATGGCTGCATGATGTTTACATTGTTATGGTCTTTTTCCTTTGATTAATAGCATTTTGTGGAATTTTAAGGTAATGGTAGCTCTATTACATTATTAGTGTCGAATCAGAATGTGAATTGATTAAAATACAAGTATTTACATTAGTAGCTACATGTATTTACATCGATAGTTACCACACCGAGGCTGTCGTCGGTATTAGCCTTAGGTTAGGCCTGATTTCCTGCACCAATATGTCACAAGATTTCAAGGTTTGCTTTTTGTGATTGTTATATAAGTCGACCCTCAATTTTGGGCTGATTTTTGGGGGCTAAAACATCGACTTATACACCGAAATATACGATATATATATATATATATATATATATATATATATATATATATATATATATATATATATATATATATATATATATATATATATATATATATATATATATATATATATATATATATATATATATATATATATATATACTGTATATACTGTGATCCCTCGCTATATCGCGTTTCACCTATCGCGGATTCACTGTATCACGTTTTTTTTTTTTTTTTTGGGGGGGGGGCAATTTTTTGTTTTTTCTGGTTATATGCAAAAATATTAAAATTTTAAGAAATAAAATGTTTCAGTATCTTCATTATTTTATTGAAAAATAAAATTTCATTATTTGATAAAAAAAATGTATTTCCCAGCCTACGAATAATAAAACAGTAAGAAATAGTAAAAAAACATAAATTTGAACATGTAACTCTGCACCATAGAAAGTACGATACCGGTATCAGCGTTTCGGAAAACGCAAAGGGTTGCACCTACGTGAGCTAGCATATGTTAAAATTTCCAGTAGTTTTATGATTTCATTGATAAAAAAGCGTATTCCTTAGCCTAAGAATAATAAAACAGTAAAAAATAGTAAAAAACATAAATACTAACGGTATTGCACCATGTAAAATACGATACCGGTATCAGCGTTTCGGAAAACGAAAAGGGTCGCACCCGCGTGAGCTAGTACATATTTTATTGATAAAACAAGTATTTCCTAGCCAAAGAGTAATAAAGCAGTAAAAAATAGTAAAAAACATAAATTTAAACATATAACTCACAGTATTGCACCATGTGAAATACTGTCCGATAGCGTACAATGTATTGGCGTCTTGGAAAACGCAAAGGCTCGCACCGAAGTGAGATAGTTCATGAAATGCTATTGGATGAAAGGGTGGGAGATGACGAATCACATAATTGTTTTTCTGCATGTTCTGTATCATGGGGTCTGATTGGCCTTTTGATTGAAGTTTGGTTCTCCGACCATCTTCCATTGTCTCGCCTCACTCGTTCAGTCTAACTCACGTGTGCGCCGTTCTCGTTGTGCTTATTAGTACGTTTTGCTTGTGATTTTTTTACTCATGTATTTCAACCTCTGCAATGCCTCCCAAGCATCCTTCATCTTCTAAGGCTTCTAGTAGTGTGCCTAAGCGGCAAAGGAAGATGTTAACCATAACAGATAAGGTGAAACTGTTAGATATGCTGAAAGAAGGAAAAAGGTTTGCGGATGTCGGCGGCTATTTTGGCCTCAATGAATCTACTGTTCGCTTCATCAAAAAGGACGAGGCAAATAACAGGAAAACAGCGACTATTTCTTTTAATAAATCAGCGAAGAGGGTCGTAGCATCCCGCAATAAGATAATAGTGCAGATGGAATCTGCTTTGGCCCTGTGGATTGCTGATTGCAGAAAGAAAAACATCAGCATAGACAGCAATATCATCCAAACAAAGGCGAAGAAGCTGTACGAGACATTCGCTGCAAACGAACTCGACGACGACAGTGGCGACAGTGGAGAGGAGGAGGGGTGAGAAGAAGATATCGATGACCCACAACCAGGACCCTCCAGCGATTCTCTACCGAGAATACAATCATTCGTGGCAAGCAAGGGATGGTTCGCTAAATTTCAAAAACGCTATGGCCTAAGGAATGTTTCGGTTTATGGCGAAGCTGCCTCTGCAGATACAGCTGCAGCAGAAGATTATGTGAACAACAATTTTAAGAAAATTATCGCCGAAGGGGAATATGCTCCTGAGCAAGTGTTCAACATGGATGAGACTGGGTTATTTTGGAAGAGAATGCCATTTCGCACTTTTCTCTTCAAGGAAGAAGCTAAAGCCCCGGAATTTAAAGCGCACAAAGATCGCGTTACCCTCATCATGTGCGGAAATGCTGCGGGCTTCATGTTAAAGCCCGGGTTTATCTACAAGTCAAAGAATCCTAGGGCTTTGAAGAATAAAAACAAGAATCTGCTACCAGTGTATTGGATGCATAACCCTAAGACCTGGATCACGAAAAGCCTCACATCGGATGGTTTCACCAATGCTTTATCCCTCAGCAAAATTTATCTTGCGGAAAAAGGCCTTGAATTTAAAGGCCTTCTTTTGATGGATAATGCTGGTGGCCACGCAACTAATCTCGAATATGACGGTGTTCAAGTAGAGTTCCTGCCACCAAATACGACGTCACTGATTCAGCCTATGGATCAAGGTGTTATTTGTGCATTCAAGGCCTCTACACACGAAATGCCCTGGCAAGCCTGGTTGAATCCATGGATTCGGACAAAGAATTCTCAATGAAGACTTACTGGCGTAGTTACACGATTGCCACATGCCTTCAAAATATTCAGAGTGCAATCAAAGAGATGAAGCCGGCCACAATCAATGCCAGCTGGAAGCAGTTGTGGCCCTAAGTCATCCACGACTACAAGGGATTTGCTCCTGATGAAGTCCATAACTCGGCAGTTGCGAAAGCTGTGAAGTTGGCTGCATTGCTAGGAGGAGAAGGCTTTAAAGTTATGACTCATGAAGATGTGAATGAACTGATTGACTGCCACTCGCAGCCTTTGACTGATGAAGACTTGGAAGAAATGACAAATCAGTGAGCGAAGAAGAGGAAGAAGAAGAACTTGAGGAAACGCACGAAGAAATTGAAGAACCTGGCCTTACACTGGAACGTTTAGCAGTCATGTATGAACATGTGAAAGCAGTCCAACAACTCTCGCAGGTACGTGACGATAATATGGTTCGTTCAGTGACCTTCTGCAATCTTTTCGACGATGCCATGATTCCTTACAAGACCATCTTCCAACAAAAGAAGAAACAGTGACAGGAACTCCCCATTACCATGTTCTTCGCTCGCAAAAAGCAGCCGTAAAGCTGTTATTGGCTGCGGAATAATTTTCTCTGGAGTCTACAAACGTCATTACCACCTCATTCACGGTAAGTTTACCTATCACGTTCATATAAATTTACGTTGCATGCTGTTATTTATAAAGTAAAGGGTGGTTTTTTAACAGTGCAGGGAGGGTTTATACAGTAAACGAAAAATAATTGTAAAATACCTATGTACATAAGTATGTTATGTCATTACCACCTCATTCACAGTAAGTTTATCTATCACTTTCATATAAATTTACGCTTGCATGTGGTTATTTATGAAGTAAAGGGTGGTTTGTTAACTGTACAGGGAGGGTTTATACAGTAAACGTAAAAATAAATGTAAAATTCCTATGTACATATAGGGCGATCCTACTTGGCGGAAATTCACCTATCGCGGTCGGTCCCGAAACCTAACCCCCGCGATAAACGAATGATCACTGTATATATATATATATATATATATATATATATATATATATATATATATATATATATATATATATATATATATATATATATATATATATATATATATATATATATATATATATATATACTCAACTCGCTTTTTATGCGTTGCTATAATACACGAAATTGGAATAACGCCTCCAATAAATACTAGTAAAAAAATGCGAAATGTTCGAGCTATGCGCGTGAGCACGAGAAAAGCGAAAAAAATGGTTGTTTAGTAACTAAGGGCCGGCCTCTGATGCAATTTCCCATCATGCTGCTATGTGCTTCAGTCACTCTTCACCCAGTTTTAACCCAACAACAACAACCAGTGGTTTGCTCTCCCCCTTCGTCCTCCTCTTCTCCTCCCTCTCCAACTGCTTATCCTTCTCCTACCGCTAATGTCATCTTTGTTTACGTTTGCAGACTATGGTTCGTTCTCAGGGTTTGTTAATATTTTTTTTGCTGAATAGTATTTATTTGTAAATCTGTATATCTTTTATACTCTACACTATTTGCATGTTAATATAAATGTAACTACAGGTCTTTCTGCTTTGTTATGTACTTATAAAATATGTTTTGCTCATATTATATCTTTGGCAGAGTGTGTGTACGGTTGTGGAATGTATATATGCCTATTATCATTGTTTCTTACAGTAAATGACTGCTTACATTACGGAAATTTTACAAACAATTCACTTCTGAGAACCTATCCTCGCGTTGTTCCAAGAGCTGAGTGTATATATATATACACTCAGTTTGCTTTTTATGCGTGTTTAAAATATGCGAAATTGGAATAACGCCCCCAAAAAATAATAGTAAAAAAATGCGAAATACACGAATAATGCCTGCCCATAAAATTCAAAATTCTTTTTTTTTTTTTTTCATTTTAGTAAATAATAGACTGCCTTGGAAGCACTTTTCTGCCATGCTGCGTTGTGCTTCAATGTCTCTTTACCCAGCATACTGCGTGGATATATCGCTTGTTCTAACTGTGTTTGTGTTAAGGTTTGTATATCGTCAGGGAAGAAACATGCAAGAGCGCATCAGCTGATATGGAGGCAACAAAACACTTGCAAATAGAGGTTCGTTCTCCCGAATCCTTCTCCTCTTCTACTTTATAATGCAATCTGATATTATGGAGAGAATGGAAAAAATGCATTAAGAACAAACAGCAAACAAACTTGCCATATAATATCGTCAGGGAAAAAGTGTGCGAGAGTGCATCAGGTGACACGTAGGTGGCAAAACGTTTGCAGACAGAGGTTCGTTCTTCCGCATCCTCCTCCTCTTCTACCGCTTAATGCGATCGGATATTATGGAGAGAATGGAAAAACTGCATTAAGAACAAACAGCAAACAAACTTGCCATATAATATTGTCAGGGAAAAAGCGTGCGAGAGTGCATCAGCTGATACGGAGGGGGCAAAACGTTTGCAGATAGAGGTTTGTTCTCCTGCATCCTCCTCCTCTCCTACCGCTTAAGTTACGTGCTTACCGCCACCATGCACATCCCAGTGTATGCCTGTTGCCCATCACATAATAGAGTATGTTAATTTGCTTGCTTTACAGTAAATCTGAATATCTTTTCAATAAAAATAGCTACAGTACAGGTCATTCTGCTTTGTTATTTACTTGTAAAATATGCTTTACTTATTTTATATCTTTGGAATAGTGTGTCTATGTACGGTTGTGAAACGTATCTATTCCCATTATCATGGTGTCTTATGGAAAATTACTCATTACATTACGCGATTTTTACATTACACGTCACTTCTGAGAACCTATCTTTGCGTTATTCCAAGAACTGGGTGTATATATATATATATATATATATATATATATATATATATATATATATATATATATATATATATATATATATATATATATATATATATATATATATATATATATATATATAATCTACCTTGGCTGTCTCCCCCAATTGGGGATATAGCGGACATCAAAAAAAGAAACAATAAGGGGATTACTTTTCTCTGTGCACAATGACGAGGGAGCTAGCGACCGTTCAGATGGCGTTGCTGGAGTGCCACAGGCCATCCTTCCGACTCTTCCACAACCTGTGTTGCTTCATAAATGCCAACTCCCCTACTGCCCCTACCACAGGGCTACCTTTGTAAGATGCAGCCCCGTGGTAACAGCAGATGCCCATCAGAGCTGCGTCACAATCGCTCGCCACTCATTCCTATTCCTAGCACGCTCACTTGCTTCCCTCACATCCATCCTCCTATCATTCAGAGGTCTTCTTTTTCCTTCCATCCACCCAAACCTAGGCCTCCCTCTAGCATTTCTCCCATCAACTCTCGCATTCATCACCTTTTTCAGTAGTCTTTCATCATCCATCCTTTCCACATGGCCAAACCATCTCAGAACATTCATATCTACTCTGGCTGCCAAGTCTCTCCTAACACCTGATCTTGCTCTCACCACTTCATTCCTAACCCTATCCAACTGGATACACCAGTCCTACTCCTCAGGCATTTCATCTCAAACACATTTAGTTTCCATCTCTCACTTACTTTCATACCCCATAACTCTGATCCATACATCACAGTTGGCACAACCACTTTCTCATACAAAACTTTCTTAACATTCATTTCCAATTCTCTATTCCTCATCACTCCTTTCAACGCACCCAACACTTTACATCCTTCATTTACTCTGTGAGACACTTCTGCTTCCACTCCACCATTTTAAGCTATAACCGAGCCTAAATACTTAAAATGATCAACTTCCTCAAGTGTCTCTCCATTCAACATAACATTCAATCCAGCACCATCCTCATTTCTTCTACACCACATAACCTTACTCTTTCCCACATTCACTTGCAACTTCCTTCGCTCACACACCATTCCAAATTCTGACGCTAACTGACATAGCTTCTCCTCTGAATCTGCCACCACCACAGTATCCTCTGCAAGCAGCGGCTGATTCAGCTCCCACTTGTTATTATCCGCATGTACCATTCTCAACCGTCGACCACGCACTCGCTCATTCACCTCTCTTACGACTCCATCAATATGCAAATTGAACAGCCAGGGTGACATCACACATCCCTGTCTCAGTCCCACACTCACTGGAAACCACTCACTCACTTTATTCCCTACCCTAACACAAGCTCTACTGCCCTCATACAAACTCTTCACTGCATGCAACAGTTTACCATTAATTCCATATAACCTCAAAACATTCCACATTGCCTCTGTCAGCTCTATCATATGCTTTCTCCAGATCCAAAAATGCAAAATACACATCCTTACCCTTTGCTAAATATTTATCACATAACTGCCTAACTATAAAAATCTGATCTATACAACCTCTACCTCTCATAAAACCACTCTGCACTTCTGCAATCACACTTTCTGTCTTATCCCTAATCCTATTAATCACTATCCTACCATACACTTTTCCTACCACACTCAACAAACTTATACCCCTAAAATTACTGCATTCATAACATCTCCCTTACCTTTGTATAGGGGCACTATACAAGCAATCACCCATTCCACTGGCACCATTGACAACATAAAAAGCATATATTAAACACTTTCACTAACCATTCCAATGCTGTCACACCCCCTTCTTTCAATGTCTCCGCTCTCACACCATCCATTCCAGGTTCTTTACCAGCTTTCGCTTCATACAATGCCCTTTTCACCTCCTCTCTTGTAATCTCTCATTTTCATCTCCCATTGCTGGCACTTGAACACCCCCCACTGCCACTATAGCTACCTCTCTTATCTTCCTCAACATTCAGCAAGCACTCAAAATATTCTGCCCATCTTTTCCTTGCATCGTTCCCTCTTAACATCTGTCCATTCACATCTTTCACTGTCTCTTCCATCCTCGATCCACCCTTCCTTACTCTCTTCACTTCTTTCCAAAACCTCTTTTTATTCTCCTCATATGATCTACTAAAATCCTGTCCCCACCTAACATTTGCCAATCTCTTCACTTCCTCTACCTTCCGCTTGGTTTCCACATTATTCTCCCTATATCTTTCATACTTCTCCCTACTTTTACACCTTCATTTTCACCCCTTCATTCCACCACTTGCTGCCCCTCCTCATGCCACCTCCAACAAACTTCTTTTCACTCACATCACTTGCATGTCCCACAAAACATTCTTTCATCAACCCTCATTCCTCATCTAACCCCCCAACTTCTCTTTCTTTCACCCTGTCATATGCCACTTTCAACCTGTCCTGATGTTCCTGCCTCTTCTCTGGCTTTTTCAACTCTTCCACCTTCACCATTTCCCTTCTACATCCCCCACTCTATTTCTCCACACTTTTGCTAGCACCACTTTTGCTTCAACCAAAAAATTATCAGACATCCCAGTAGCCACACCCCTAAATGCATGCACATTTTGCACTCTACCAGTCATGCAGCGACTGCTTCTTCCCATCTACCTGCAGAGTCTGGAACTCTTCCTCCTTCTGTCTTTCCTAATTCTTATGACCTTTCATCCTTCAAAAAGCAGATCTTTCGTCATCTCAGAGCCTCCATACCTCTGGGTTCTCTGTACTTTGACTGTTTTTTTCTGTCTGTCGTTTTCCTTTGTGTGACACTACCTCATCTATGCTTTGTCCTGAACCTTTTTCTTTTCGTTCGTCTTGGTATTTTCTCGTGCTCGGGCCTTTATTGATGAGGGCATAATCCATCAATGCTCTTTCTTTCACTCTTCCATTTGCCACTCTCATCCATGTATACTTATTTATTAACTTCTTGAAAAAACGATTACCTATCTACAACTCTTGCTCCACACACATATCTAACAGTCTCTCGCCACTCTCATTCCCACCTGGTACCCCTTACTTTCCTACAACACCTCCTACCTCTCCATCACCCACTCTAGCATTCAAGTCACCCAACACAACTACATAGTTTCTTCTCCTCAGACCATCCACACACCTAGTTAACTCATTCCAGATTTCATCCCGCTCCTCCTCACTTCTCTCACATCCTGGCCCATATGCACTAACAAAAGCCCAACATTCCCTACCTATCCTAGCCCTCACCCACATCAGCCTAGATGACACTTCTTTCCATTCCACTACCTTATTTACCATCCATTCACTCAGTGATAATGCCACACCTTCTCTCGCTCTCCCCCTTTCAACCCCAGACACCCTACCTGTCACATCACCAAATTCCACTTCTCCTTTTCCTTTCATCTTCGTCTCACACAATGCCAATACATCCATCCTCCTCCTACCAAACATATATCCAATCTCACTTCTTTTGCTCTCTATCATACTACACCCTCGCATATTTAGACACCCCTAAAACTAGAGTTTGGGGAGAAGTTATACTCCCCTCTATTCCCCTTCTTCTTTAATGTCTCGCAGGAGGTTAATACAAGGGGGTGATTTCCAGTCCCTACGCCCCGTCCACTTTCAGTCGCCCCTTACGACACGCAGGGAATACGTTGGGGCTATTCTTTGATGTATATATGTATGTATATACACACGCACATGCACACAGTCTCCTTTTTTGTTTTTAAGCTAGGATTGGTTCTGAAAATGCTTGTGTACACCAAATTTCGCATTATTAAAAGTGTCTATTTCCATAAGGAATAATGTTAATAGATATAGATTCATTCTACAAGTGTTCATAAACACGCACTAACAAAGAAAAAAGCTAAGTTAAACACATTTTGGAAGTACATAACCAAGTGAAATACCTATGTAAGATAGAAATATACAAATTTATTATTAAAGATATATAGATACAGTGTTCCCCCCCTTATTGCGGTAGTTCGGTTCCGGGACCCGGCGCGCATCAGGAAAACCGCGAAGTAGGATCAGCCTAAAAAAAAAATTTTTTGTTTTTCCAAGATGATTATGACACCAGGACAGGCCAAAAATGATAAAATAAAACGGCCTTTATCAGGCTGTAAAGAGAAGCAGAGATGGAGAGTGTAATGACCTGTCAGATGTGAAGGGATTATAAAAGATGTGTAATGAATATCCAGCTCTGCTGGGTTTACTGTACCTCTGCATTACTTTCATGATGTCTGTTCTAAAAATTCTCCTTAGATATTATTATTATTATTATTATTGGCAACAATAATTTTCCTTTGATGATGATTGGGGAGATTATTATTATTATTATTATTATTATTATTATTATTATTATTATTATTATTATCATCATTATTACTACGAATTCGTAATTAAACCATTATTTTTACTATAAATAACGTAGTTTTGGTTGAATGAACAAGAGTTACTTAAAGATTCTCTCTCTCTCTCTCTCTCTCTCTCTCTCTCTCTCTCTCTCTCTCTCTCTCTCTCTCTCTCTCTCTCTCTCTCTCTCTCTCTCTCTCTCTCTCTCTCTCTCTCTCTCTCTCTCTCTCTCCTCTCTCTCTCTCTCTCTCTCTCTCTCTCTCTCTCTCTCTCTCTCTCTCTCTCTCTCTCTCTCTCTCTCTAACATTCTATTCTACCCAACCCCCCACACTCTCTTTGTCCCAGCCAACTAGGGAGGAGCACTTTACACAGTTATTAAAAGTAAATAAACCAACAGATGTACAAACAATGATGAGCCCTTAATAATAATAATAATGATGATGATAATAATAAGCTCCACAATCATCATCAAAGGAAAATTATTGTTGCCAATAATAATAATAATAATAATAATAATAATAATAATAATAAGATCTAAGCAGAATTATTGGAATAGGCATCATGAAAGTAATGCAAAGGTATATTAAAACCCAGCAGAGAGCTGGATATTCATTACACATCTTTTATAATCCCTTCACATCTGACAGGTCATTACACTCTCCATCTCTGTTTCTCTTTACAACCTGATAAAGTCTGTTTTATTTTATCATTTTTTGGCCCATCCTGGTGTCACAAAAATCTTAAAAAAAAAAAAAAAAAAAGCAATACAGTGAGAACGCGAACCAAGAAACGCGAATAAAAGGGGGAACAATGTACACTAAAAAATAAACAAATTGACTCACTGTTATGCGGTGGGCAACAGGCATACTGGGATGTGCTTGGTGGCGGTGATCAGGTGACTTAAGTGGTAGGAGAGGGAGGAGAAGAGGAATGGAAGTGGGATAGCTAACCCCTAGCTGAAAAATAACAAATATTAAAGATATACAGGGTACAGATAAACAAACAACACTAGAAAACTCAACATGCTTTGCGTAGCTAGGAAATATCAGCTTTTTTTTTTTTTTATTCTGTAATGCCTGAATGTATTAAAGATATAACAGATAAAATAAAGCAAACACATTATTCAGGTGTACTCACTATATACGTTGAGCAACAGGCATACAGACGTGCGTGGTGGCAAGGAGCAGGTGACTTAAGCGGTAGGAGAAGAGGAGATGGAAGCGGAAGAACTTACCCCTAGCTGCAATAATAAATAAAGATGAAATAAAAAATTAACAAAAGCAACACTAGAAAACTTCAACTTTTTTTTTTATTAAAGATATAACATAAAAAAAATAAACATTATGCAGCTGTACTCACTCTATATATGGTGAGCAACAGGCATACTGGGACGCGCGTGATGGCGCTGAGCAGGTGACTTAAGCAGAAGTAGAGCGAGGGGAAGAGGAGGGAGAAGTGGGAGATCTATCCCTTGGTTGTGGTTGGGGTTCATGCTTCTTAGATGTGTTGGGTTTAGGGCCATCAGAATCACTTGTTTTGGATGAGAAGTTGGCATGAAGAGTTGCCTACCGTGCAATCATCCTCATTTCCTACTAAAGTTCTTTGTAACAGGCAACATCTTGCATGACCCTTAGTTACGTCAAGCATGCACGCTCAACATTAGGATCTTTTCTATCTAAACTATACAAGGCTTTCTCCATATGGTTAAAAAATTCACCTTAGTCCTTCAGAGTGAGTGTTTTCATGGGGCTCCCATGAAGTGTGGCTGCTGCCTCCTTTTCCTCCTCTTCCTCACGTTGTCGCAGTGACAACTCAAGGTTTATAGTCTTTCTCACGCATTTGGGAGCAGGAGCATTTTCACAATCTTTTTCTCCTCGTGTACTGGCCAGGGTTGGAAAAAAAATCCGATGTTTTTAATAAAAATAGAAAAAAATTGATTTTTTTTTATTAAAATCAGATTTCTTTTTATTTGTTTAAATTTCACAAAAATATGCTTTCATATTTGATTGTTATACAATATTGCATTAATTTTTTTTCTCTGCAGTGTGGTTATACCCTTTCTCATAATATGTAAAAAGGGCTTTATCTGTGTATTTTTTTATCTGTGGGTATACATTGGCTCAAATATTTGCATGAAAAGGTTAATTACAATTCTCTCAAAGGAAATCCATATTGGGTCTTTTTGTCTGCCAGCTGCAGATATGATTGCAGTGTAACCAGTGCCAGTACTTGCTTGCTTACAAGTCACAACTGGTCTGCCACCCACTCAGTTATGTTTGGAACCTGGTGACATGTCATAGTTGCCAATTAGTTATTTTAAATAATGGAAAACAGTAATAAACGACAAGGTATTCTTGGTAACAAATGCAGGGTGAGCATGAAAGTAATATCTTTTTAGGCATAAACTTACAAAAGGAAAGAGAATGACAAAGTGACTACCAGTGAAATTCTCCAGTAAATTTACCAATCTGACATTTTTCTTAGATACGGCCTTGAGAATAGTTGCCAACGAGAGCCTTTGTTAAAAAGATGTACGGTACTGTTTTAGTAAAACCACAGTAACCATTTGTAAATTCACCAAATTATGAGGTATTATGTGTAAACATCAAATATACCAAGCTAACATTCCCACTGATTGAGAAGCTCTGAGACACGTTCAGTACAAGTCACACTTGAATAGCCAGGAACAGGTCCTGGAATCTCCAGTGTATCATGATTTCAAATGTCTGTAATTTTTAGGTCATAGTGGTGGACAGTATGCATATTATATTTAAAATAAAAATGTTTTTATTTTAATCAATGATTTTTTATGTGTTTATAATTGATTATAATCACACGATTAAAATCATATGATTTTAATCATGCCAACCCTGGACTACTGGGCATGATAGATGAATAAATATATCACAAGCAAGCACAGGAAGCAACGTTTACCACAACAACAGTTAGAACAAGCACTATATTCACAAAGTATGCTGGGTGAAGCGAGACTGAAGCACATGGCCGCGTGTTAGGAATTTTGCACCGAGGCGTGCACTTAGGCACTAAGCTGTACCACGTTTTTTCTCGCTCACGTTAAGCGCGTAATTCAAATTCATTTACTATTATTTTGTATGCATGTTATTCCAACTGCACATAATTGAATAAAGATCATTCATGCGACTGTGTATTTGGTAATTTTGTAGATAAATTAAATCTCATTTCTTTAAATAACCATGTACATAAACACATAAATATATTAAGTCATGAACTTTGAATACAATGGTACTACTAGCTGTGTATTCGTCCGCCATGCTCACAAACTGCTCTGCACATGCAGTTTGAATTTACCACACATTTTTCAGGTTGGTCGGATAATTGATTTATTTATAAATTTTTAATAATTTGTGGGCCTCTGTCGTAAAGGCAGAATCGCTTAACTCAGGGACTGCATAAACCAGGGACCCCTGTATATCCCTTTTCCATTTACTTTATCACTTCATTTTTTAGACACATTTCTCTCTATAATCTATATACTTTTTCCTTTATCACTGGAATTTTAGGGTTCATTATAAGGACTAAATTTTAACCTGGAGTAGTTTATAGACCTATGAAAGCCCAAGCTGTTTACAGCTGCAACACGAACATCACTTTTCTTATAATTTACTTTTTCAGTCTGTTTAGTTGACATGTGATACTATTTAATGGTATTAAATTTATCCTCTTTATCCCTGATGAGAGTTTCTTGTGAATAGATGCCATATATGCTACTGCAGAGTATTGATATGGGGGAATATAAAGCACAAAAAAGAACAATCTTAAGAGAGTTTAATTACAACATGCTTGACATTTAATTTCTTTATGCTGTATGGGAAAGTATTTAAAAAATTCTTGTTCAAAGACTTTGTTATGAAGACTATTGTAGATTTTATGATTGGCCCATTATATTCAGCTGTAAACACTGAAAATTCATGCAGTTTAAAGAATTTGCATGTGTACGTTGGATGTACAAGAAAAATCTGACTAATAATGCTGGTTTAAAGCTTGTTATCTCACTATGGCTGGTCGGAGAATTGGCGGTTTTATTGGTTTTATTTAATATGCAGCAAACTCTGTCCACTTGCCTCCTTTTTGCTATTTACATTTTTGTTTAAGGGTGAGAAGCACATGCTATCAGGACATCTATCATTGCCATCAGGAAATAGCAAAACAATTCCAGGTTGTTAGTGTCAAGACCTTGTTTACCTGGACGATATTATGATGGTGTTGCAATGATAAATAATTGAACCGAATGTAATTGTAATATATCTCTCTCTATCTATTCTTGTAGGGTATCCCTTTAACTGATAAGCACAAAAAGAAGCATTTGATGATTCCCGGAGACACCACGACATCGTGCGTCAACACCTCGACCTGTACTGTATCCTAGTCACCATCACCACCAACTGCCACTCTCCACTCATTTTGTGATTTATGAAGGAAATATGAGAGTTAACATGAATTTCCTCTGGTGTAAGTAAAGTGTGAAGTAACTGCAGTACGTTAGAGTGTAATGCAAGAAAGTAATGATGATGAGATGAGTACATCTGCAAATTTGCAGTTAGTGTACGGAAAAAGAGTGTCATATTACTGTCAGTTATTTTCAATGGTTTAACTTGGCCCATCTATACAACAAATTATTTTACTGTACAGATAACCATGTAAATGAATGCAATACTGATTGGAGTTGAGGTAGTGACAACGGTGGTGCTCATACTGAAGACTTGTGATAAAAACTAATGTAGACTCATGGAGCCTAAGATGATACTCCTTTTTATGTGGAAAGGGAATGTTTTTATCTACTATTAGTATCATACCTGTATATTCAGTGTATATATGTCCTGATGTAAATTATTGGAAATTTAGAAGATAGTGTGATTTTTAGTTGAATGTTAGTGTTTTTCCCCATGTAGTGATTATTATACTCAAATAACGAATTCTTGAAGTTTTTCAGTTTGTTATTTGAGAGTAGTAAAGAAATTAGGGAAAACAATACATATTTTCATACTCATAGATAGAAGGTGCGTCAGTAAAAGTGGTGAATAAGAGATAGTAAAACAATGTTAGTATATGATAAATGGCCTTTTTTTTTCACAAAGCTAATAAAATACTGATGGAAAGTTTTGCTCTGTCTGAACTTGCAATTTATTTGATAAGCTCCCAAGTCCTTGAAAGTTTTCAGAAACACTCTTGGCTTGATACAGTATTTAAAAATACTCTGCCATCTTTTTGGACGCCTTTTCATATTCACAATTTCGTAATTGTTACTTCATTAGTCTTCAGATGATGATGATGTGTCCTGAATGAGTAGTGCCATTGTTTTTTTTATTGATACTTCATATTCTATTATAGAAATTCTTTCCTGTTCTTCCTCAATGACCTGTTTTATGTTTCTTTTGTAAACATGTATATGTTTCTTCCAAGATGGTGCCATTTGAAGAACTCGGATGTTAAGAGCATGTAGCTGTTAGTTACTCTGCTTTTTTTAATGCTTTGTGATTTTCAAATTTGTCAGTTGTGTCTTCATTTCCAAAGGATGTAATTTATATTAAGGTACTCTTTTTAATTATCTTTTTTTATATTTGGTTTATTAACCTAACGCCAATTCTTTTTTTTTACATTTAACATCTTTAATGTCTCTATATCTTCAGTTAAGGGCAGCTTTTAATACCATTGTTATTGTGTTGTCTTAATTTTCAAAAATATTCTTGCTCTGAATAACAAATTGATATTTTTTACATTAGATATACACAAGTTAAGGGGATGGATAGGATGGGGCACTGAAGGATAAGGGGGGCTGTTTTTCAATCCCCGTCCTTACTGTTTTGGAATTCCTCTATGATTGCTTGGTCATTAGCATAGGAACATGTAGATAATAAAGGTTGGGGCTACTTGACATATGTTGTTTTTGAATGGAAAAGGTCTCAAGAATGAATCTCAGTTTCAGTTTCTTATATTAAGTTTTATTAGGAGTCTTACTGTTTTAAATTAGTCAAAAAGGGATATAATATTTAATGCTATGAATTCTTTTGCCGTAGGAATTTTAGAAACAGACATAATACAAATTACTGGGAGTCCTCGACTTACATCACATTTCCATTTCTCAGTATGTGATGTAACCCAATTTTCAGCGCAAGTCAAAACACTAAAATTGCCACCTACGTCACACCCTATGCTAAGGCAGTAGTAAAGTTCATAATGTAAGGCAAAAAAACAAAATTTCTATGACATAAGATAACATTACTATAGAAGAGAGAATAATTCCTTACATATATACGGTACAGTATTGCTCACCTTTACTCTTGTGGTTGGCTTCCACACTAGAAGGGGTGTTGCAAGGGAGGGAAAGACAGACTTATTTTGAGGAGGAAGCAGTTCCTGGTGATACTGGAGCAGGTGAGTTTGGGGAGGCAGCTGAGGTAGAGGGTACAGATCTGTTGCTGGGGGCTCTGCCTTCTTGGAAAAAACGTTCGAGGCGAATCTGGAAAGATACCATTTTCTCCTCCCAAACTTGCCTGTCACACCGCAGGGAATCCATGATCCCTCTGGCAACCTTATTGTACCTGGCAATGTTTGGGTTCTCAGCCTCAGACTTTGCCAACCCTTCCTCTATCAGGATAAAACCTCTTCCTTGCCCTTGCTTGTAATTCTCTTAGTCTCTGGGGTTGGTATTTCTTCCTCCTCTACAATTATCTGCTTCTCCATTTGAATGAGGTCCTCAGCAGATAATTCCTCTCATGAGATTCCAGCAGTGTTGTTACATCATCAGCTTCCACATCCAACTAAGGCTCCTTACTCAGGGCAACACCATTCTTGGTGACAGTCTCAACTGTCTCCTCAAAGCCAAGGAAGTCATACACAAATTGGGAATACAGTTTCTTCCATAAGCCATTCAAGTTCATCTGCTTAACATGCTCCAAAAATCAAAATGTTCTTGACAGCTTGAAGTATATTGTAAGGCTTCCAAAACTTTAGAGTCAAGTTTCTGTCCTTTTCAGTTACCCTGAGAGCCCTAACAATTGTCCCTCAGAGGTAGTAGGACTTGAAATTGACAATGACACCCAGATCCATTGGCTGTAATAGGGCCGGGGTAGGTGGATGATAAACCACCTTGACATTAGGATGAAAGTCATGCAAATGGGCATGGTGACCAGGGGCATTGTCTAGCACTAACAACACCTTGAATGGCAGACCCTTGAAAGCACAGTACCTCTCCATTTCTGGCACAATATGGTTGCGCTGAACCAGTCCTCGAAAATCTGAAGGGTTACCCTAGCCTTCTTGTTTGATTTCCAAATGACAGGCAGTTGACCCTTCCAAGTGCCATTGAAACCTCTGAATTTCTTTCCAATTAAACCAACAAGGGCTTTAACTTGAAGTCACCAGCAGCATTAGCCCCCACAAGCAAAGACAGTCTCTCCTTGCAGGCTTTGCAAACTAGTGCTGCCTTCTCCTCTTTGGCAATGTACGTACGACTAGGCATATGCTTCCAGAACAAGCCGGACTCATCCACAGAGACTCCCTTCCCTAATTATCTCGGCCAGTGCACCAGGAAAATCACTTGCTGTTTTCTCATCACCACTAGCAGCTTCACCTTGCACCTTAAGGTCATGCAAATTAGCAAGAGCATTAAGCCTCATAAACCAACCCCTACTGGCCACAAACTCTTCACTTTCACTCCCTTCCCCCTTTTCCATTTTCACAGCATTAAGCAATCTTTTTGTTTTCTTCTTTAATTAATATGAGGCTCACTGGGATATGCCATCGATGCTGGTCATCCAGCCAAAGCACTTACAGCCTTTCCATTTCAGTCATTAGGGCACTACGCTACTTAGTATTTACAATGGACTTCGTAGGAGCAGAATCTTTCACATGTTCAAGGATGTGATCTTTACCTTCGATAATCTCTTCCACGGTCTAACGGCTTAATCCCAGCAATTGGCCAATGTTGGTAGCAGTTTCTCTCATTTGGAATTGTTTCATTATATCTAATTTATTTCCCTTCCATGGTGATGGCTTTCTTTGCTTTGAAGCACTGCCATCACAAGAATCTCCTATAAGCTTTGGAGGCATAACGCAGGCCAAAAATTATTGCAAGCAAGAACAACAAAAACCGAAGAGCGAATGAGTATGAGAACAATCTGGTATACGAGGGGGAACTTAGTGACTCGTCTTCCTCAGTCTAATGCAGCATGACGACGTGTTTTTCCACCATGCTTAGCAAACTATTCTGAGGGCAAAGTTTGTATTTATGATTATGTATATGTATTTGGTAATTTCAAATTAAGTCCTTCAAAAAACCAAATACTTAAACAAAGAAGTAAATAAAACCATTAATTTGATATATACCTACACAATGCCATGTGATGATGTATTCTTCCGCCACACTCAACAAACTGTTCCGCTCGAAGATTGTATTTATGACTATGTGTTTGGTAATTTTGTTAATAAATTCCAACTCGGTCCTTAGCAAATATATAAGCAGCATTATCCTGATATATGCGCATGCAACAATGCCACGTGACGACGTATTCTGCCGCCACACTGTACAAACTGTTCCGTGCGCGAAGTTCCTACGAGTATTTACAACACAAACCACATAGGTCGAAAGGAGTATTTATTTATAATTTATGGGAGTTGCATCATAACCATGAAACATTGTAAACTGAGGACCACCTGTAGTTGTTTTTACGGCTTTGACACTTACCTCCATGATGTGCAGGTGTTCCCCATCATATGCGGCCATTTGGTCCCTTCATTCTCTGCGTAAGTTAAATTTCGCGTTTGTTCAAAACTCTTATATATTAAAAGTATTAGTACTTTGCATATGACCTATATACAACCTCCTTTATACTTTATGTCATGCCAAGTTTACTTTAATGTACTTAAGCATTTCCTAATGCAATTTAAATTTATATGAAAACATCACCTTAGTTGATGTAATGTATTTTTTTATTTTTTTTTTTTTTAGGAAAAATACTCTGAATGTTTATATTTCATAATATTTTCTGACCGTGTGTGTGTTGAAAATTGCATAAGAATCAGGACAAATGTGATTTTAATCATAGTAAGGCTCTCTCTTCTAACCATTGTGTGAAGAATTACGTAGAAGTTAATTGCCATATCCTTTACTTTATGTTAATATAGTTTTGAGTATATTGCTGGCATAATTTAGTTGTTTAGCCTTGTTTATGAATATAATCATTAGCAGCTGTTATTTGTAATATGACATTTGATTGGCAGCTACAAGTAGGCTTTATGTAGGCAGTCAAACATTATAAGCAATTTGTCAAGCTTTATCATAGTAATTGCTGTTATTGCCATTGCTTGTGTTGATATTATGCATCATAACTTCTTATGTCATTTTGAGTTATGTCATTTTTCACTTTGAGGGGTTTGTTAGTAATAAATGGAAAAAATTAAATTCGACTAACGTCTGGTTATGCAACTTCATGTTGATCAGCAAAGCATATTAAAAATCCATAAAAAATAAAAGATCACCGGAAAACAATATGACTTTCCAAGCTTTTATATTTACATACCTCTTCATGGGGGTGTTAACCTTATAGATAACACAGGTATTCAACCTTTTGACTTCAATTGCCATAACTGGTAATGTTGTTAACAAAGTGTCAGAACCTTTACCTAATAACATTGAAGTTTGGCAAACTTATTGGATATTTTTTGCAAAGACTGAAATTTTTTTTTTTTCCGTATGCTTAAATTATTAAAATACGTGAATAAATAAATAAAGTGACAGCTTATACATCTATATTTAGCTCAAAAATTGGTAAATATCCATACTTGCCTTAAGGCCAAACTGTCAGAGTAGCAAATACCTATGGCTAAAAACAAAACTTTGTGAAATTATTGGCTAATTATTCCAAGGAATAAAAATCATATTATTGCTTGAGCATGCTTCAGTGATTAAAAGCGTATATAATGAAATAAGTAAAAATAAACCAAGATGACAGTGTATGTAACTATATTTAACTCAGAAATTGGAAAATGTCTATATTGACATTAGGCAAAGACATCAGAGCCGTATACACCTTGGACTGAGAACGATAAAATTGGCCAACCTTTTGGCTGTATTTTTGCTGTTGAAGTACTTTGACATCAAGCTTAGCAACATCACCTGTTAGGTAAAATTTTTGGTTTTACCACAACATTAGCATGTTAAAATGTATTAACTAGAGGGACAGTAAAAATGTTAAAATGTGGAATAACTACTTGGGCTAGAGCATTTATGGGTTGCATATAGGGGTTTATAGGGTCCTATATCATTTGCAGATATTTAATAAACTCATTGTGAGTCTTGGAACACATTCATGATGTAAGGCGAGGTATTATTGTATTTGGATAAAAAATAGTGATTCAGAACTTCAATAAATTCACTGCCATGTGTACATTTGGCCCAATGATTGCCAGAGTGATATTAAAGTATAGAGTTGGCATTCTTCTGTCCCATCACTTTCTTGCCAGAATAGCCTATGAAATGGATGGGATTAAGTAGGGTGTGTTGAAGCCATTCTGGTGTAATTTTTTTACAGTTGTGGCCATCTATAAAATACTGTAAAGTCTGTTAGAATAAATATGTTGCTCTGAAATAGTTGAAAATAGCAATACATGTACTGTCATTAAAGTTAAATTTTCATATTGAAAAATAAATTCAGTCTTAATGCATTAAATATTGATTTTAAATGGGAAGATAGGAACATATGACTTTTTCTGTGTATATATGGTAATATATAAACTTTGCTTAGTACATAATATTACTCTTTTTCTTTGGAGATCTATATATTTTTTACTCCATAGTACTGTTGCTTAGATAAGAGGCGTGTGTTTTTCTCAGTCGTATTTTTAGTACACTGAATTAATGGGCACCTTCCTTTGTCTTTTGATGTATTATTAATTAGAATGCTTAAAAAAGTCTTCACGTACTTAATCTGATGATTAAACAAAGCAGACGGTAATTAGAGTTCTATGATATATTGGTAGTAGTAATACCTAATTTGAGGTTATTTATTATTGGTCAGTTAGTTATTTTCACACAAATGTATAATTCTATTTCTAGTCAGTTTTTGATAACTGGTATCAAGATTGTACAGTTTATAATTTCTCTAATTACTGCAAGCATTTTTTTTTTTTTTGCGATCATGCCTTATCCTGCAAAAGCTAGCTGGTTGGACGCAAGTAAACAAATGGGTGACACCTTGGCGTTTTCATATCTTGTATATATTGGTAATAATGAAGAATTATATTGTAAGAGATATAATATCCTAAATTTTGTTAGTAAAATATGTAAAATGCAACATTGCAGCAGAGTAGGAACTGAAAATATATTGTACTATGTTACCTAAAGGGTTTTTCATTTATTTTGTCAACATTACAAGAGCTTTTTTTTATATCAGTTTTTCCAGAATTTTAATTCTGATTCAATATGGGTATAAAGTGAACAGCTCTGAATTTTATTTGCACAACAGGAACATTGACAAGTTATAGTGCCAAATCAGTGTTAATATACAATATATGCATGTTACTCTGTTAAGGTGGTGTCTGTTAATGTTTAAAAGTATGCAGATGTGAAAATCAGCCATGGTACTTACTTTCCAGATATTATATTATGGTTCAAATATGCCACATTGGCATTGTTGTATTATATACTATATTGCAGCCTTTCTAATGCATTATTGGTATAAAAAATTTACCTTGATTTCTGCACACATCTGTACAATATAATTCATGAGAATTAAACAAATAAGCTATATATAAGCTTTAGATATGAAAGATACTCTTACCAAAATAATTAAGTATTTGTCCCAGAGAACACTGTATTTATGCTGCACAGTATTATTTAAAAAATCAGACAATCTATATGCTTGTTAATGATGGTTTAGTAAAAGTAATAAGTGAACTTTTCATAACTATGGGGAATAAATTGCAGTTGGATGCAAGTGGATGTGCTTTGCAAAATTATTTATTGATATGTTATGTCTCCTTAAATCAAGTATTATGACTTCCCTTTCTACATGAATATCAGCATTGATAATTCGTAATAGAACACTGATATGCAAGTCAGTATTTAATTGTTTTTATAATTATTTGGAAGCTTGTCCTCGGTTATCAGTTTAATTAAAGCTGAAATACTGACATTTGTTGTAATCGGATATGGTAAAAGGTGGCTAGGATTTCTTTCTCGTGCTTTGGAAAATGTAATGGAACTTTGTATGTCAAATATATTGTGTATTTGTTTTTCAAGTTGCACTTCTTGTGACTTGTCTTTTTCATTTTGATTTTATTTACTCGGTAATTGTATTTTAATTAACTACTTACTATTATTGTATTCCTCTTTGTTGAAATATTATGTACAGGCAGCTTTTTTTTTTTTCTCAGCTAAAACTTATGAAATATGACAGTTTATTTTGCACTCTACACATATCCTTGATACTTATGTATGTAATATTGCAATTTATCTAGTTTTTTAATAGCATTATATTTACGCTATGTGCAATTTTTGTGTTATTATGATGAAGTTATGGTTTCTGTATAACTATGCTGTACTCTACTCTTCCTCGCAAGTTATATTTTCTCTGCTTAGATGTTCAACAGAGCGGGCTCTAAATATTTATGTAACGTATTACAGATTTTCTACCCCCCCATCCCCTAGTCTTAAGGTATCCTCAGCTTTAAAACAATAGGGTTAAACAAAGTGTAGTTTTTATCTTTTGCTCTCCTTTCTGAAAAACTTGTAATAAATGAACTAGGAACCTAATTATTTCTGTGAAAATTTCAATTTTTTTTTTTCCAACAGCTACTACAAAGGTATTATTGTCTTTAGGATAGTCTAAGCTTTTGATCATACTCTTGCACCCTTGAGACCGGGCACCTGAAATTATCCTTACTTATCCTTATTAGCTAATGAAGGCTGCAATATGAGGGATACCACAACCCTCGTATTTTATTTCCAAGTTGTTTCTGACATAGAGATGCTACGGAGACTCCTCTGGATATAGAATTTATTACCTTCTGGGAGGGGTTATTATTCTTGAAATAGACATGGTTTTTATATGTATTTATGGTGTTGCTCTTTACTTGAGGAGTAAATGATGCTGTCTATCAGAAGATGAGATAAAACACATAGACATTACTTTAGAAATTAAGAAATTCTCAGCTTTAATTTCTATTACTCTGCTATTTGTACAGATCTAATACTGGAATAAGCCAAAATGGCAGGTGTGAATTTTACTGTATGGAAATTTGCTCTTATCAGTCTATTTTCACTTACTGCTATAACTTCCAGTTTGGTGTTTCCTGATCCAGTCGATCTTTGTACTCTTTCAAATATCAACTAGAATACAAATTTGAGAATTTTCTTGTCTTTAAAGTTATGATTTTTTGTGGGTTTTGATAATTATTCACAGCTTTATTAACAGTGAAGATACCACAAGCAATCATAGGGAGTACACTTTAGTAGTATGTATTTAGGGCTGATTTCATTTTTAACATAGTTGATTCATTATACAATCATCATCTTTTTTTAGTGTATATGTTAAGTGAAGGAGGTCGACTTATATCTTGATGGGAAGTGTGTGTGTAAATGAAGAAAGTCTTCAAAGACGGTGCAATTTTTTTACATTACTGGACATGATCATACTACTTTATTAACATTTTATGGTATTGTTTTATTTGTTGTTGTTTCTCATAATGTCAACAAGACAAGGTATACTTCCTGAGAACTCTGCGGGAAAGCTTGGGATCAGCAGTGGCCTTCTTTAGGGACTTTTTGGGGCTTTTTGGCCAGACACCCTAGTGTTTATTTTTCTAGTTTGGGATTTCAGGGTGTCTAGAGAACCAGTTATATCTTATGGTTATAGATCTACTCCCTAAGATGCCATTACTTACTTATTACTTTTTTAATAGAGAAATGTTTGAAAGCTGTTTTCATTGAGTGTTCTGGTATTGTATTGTAATATATATGCAAAGTATCCCTACATTTATCTGGGTGTTTAGTAAGGTAAGTGATTACTTTTACACCTCTGAGATTCGTTATTATGTACTTTCACACCTCTGAGATTCATTATTATGTACTTTCACACATTTGAGATTCATTATGTTTCAGTCTTCTTTTTTCAACTGGATTGATATGATATAATATTAGATAGCATTTGTTAGATATGCTAGTTTAGTTCATCCAGTTATGAAATGAGTTGCAGTATTAGATATTTCATCAATTGTCAACTCGTTGGGAGTGTTAAAGTAAACATTTATTTTTTTTTTCTTAAAAACCTATACTGTATATATATTTCTTCTTGAAACTATTTCCCGTCAAAGATACTAAGGTGGCTGTGTATGAGATCTCGCCCGCATTGGAATACTGATAATGAGTATCTTTAACTATTGATTATGAAGTTGCATTTTAGATCTTTGTCATCACTTGCTGAAGAAACCTTTGCTAATTATGCATTTTTAGAATTTGAACTAAATATTTATGGTCACTAATGAAAATGCAATAGATCTTTTCATGACTGGATAAATTTTCCATATTACACTTTCATTGTAAGTCAGAGAATTGGGAAATAAGTAAATTAGGACTATTATATTTTTTACAGTATTTTTAAGAGCACTTTGTTAGTGTCACTTCAAGAGAATTTATAGTATGAATTCAGGATAATTACAGTTATATATATTGCGACCCGTTTTATATTAGTGCTATAAGCCACTTCCTTATAAGCACTCATCCTTATTTTTATACCCTATCATGAAAGTAATTTTCATGTATCCAAGTATATCGCTTATGGAATCTTATTGTGTTTCTTGTGTTAAACTGTCATAAATTTCATTGTATGATGGTAAGTTATATAAAAAAGTTGTCTTCTTGTTCTTTTACTAAACGTGGACATTGATGAATCAAGGAAAATCTTGTGCTTGTACACTTATTTTGTCTGCTGTATAACTATCATTCTAGTCTGTGTTGCTGCTGGAACTGTCAAGAAGTAGATATGGTCAAGCTGTTTAGCATGACTTGACGTTCACTGTCGGTAGGAATCACTCACACTGTTATGACAGTGCAGTTACTGCTTGAAAATGAACAGAACTTTATCCTTAGCTGAATATAATGTGTTTAAGAATGAAAGTTTTCTTAGTAGATAATCAAGCCGAAGTATTCAAGTTGAAGATACAGTATTGGTTTATACTTTCTTTTATAAGCAATTTGTTGAGTTAGACAAAATATTTTGTATTCATTTAATGGATATTTTCAGATATTCATCAGGTAATGTACAAAACTTATGCCTTCATATCTATTTAAGCTAGGATATTATACCATATTGCTGTGATGCAATAAGCTTCATGTAATTTATTTTGAAATTTTATATACCATTAGTGAAAAAATAGTTTTCTTTGCTAGTGAAGGAATAGTATTTACCTAATTGATTTATTAAGTACTTTAGATGAGTCTCATTTCTTTTCTTCAATAAATGTGCACCCAGCATATATTTCAGTTAAACATCAGTGGTGTCACTAGCTGATAAAAGTCTTTTAGCCGACTTTAGAATAGGTATCGCTTATTTATTTTCTTCCCATTGAATGTTTAATGATATCTAGATTCTCCTTAATTATTTTATATTGAGAATACATTGAGGATAGTAAAGAATTTTGTATTTAGTATTGTAAACTGCAGTTTTTTTTTTTTTTTTTTTTCAAACAACAATTTTGGTAGAACTGTCAGATCTAGAATTTAATTGGCACAGTAAGTACTGTGAAATTTTGGATCATTTGATGGAATAGTTTTTAAGGACTGAATTAGTAATGAAAAGTATAAACAGTATATTTTTTCATGTTGATGTAAAGCCAGCAACAGTAGCTATTCTTTAAAAGATTATTATTTTATTTTTAGGTAGAGTATCATCCTAATCATGTTTTTTCCGTAATAAAGCAGCTAAATATATATAGTACTTTTGCATTGTAATTCTTTATATTCTAGTACTTTAATCCTTTTTAAATGAGCTGCTTCAATTTTAAACAGATTTATACACAGAGATTGAACTTAAGAGTGCGGTTCCCTAATAGTTAAGGTATTTGTATATTTTGTACAGAAGTGTTGTGCTTAGTTTGTCATGTATTTGTATAAAAAAAAAAAAATCAATAAAAATTGTGGAAGACTGTTGTAAGTTTATTTTTAGAAAGCTCATTGTTTGAGCTGACATTTATAAATCTGTGTTTTCTTGTTATTAGTAAAGGCAAACTGTTTGCTTTGTTTTAGAGAAGGAAGGTACACATTATCCTTTTCTCTTATATTTAGTATATTGTGGATCAGGTGGCTCCACTTGTGTGCCATATGGATTGGCATATTACCATTCTTGCTGGGACTAAATGACATAAGCTTCTTTTTTGGTCTTCAGCTCATTCACATGTTACTGTTCTTTTTATTATGAAGAAAAGAGGGCGTTTTCTCTTCGTCATTATATATGGGAGTTCATAACACCAAGAGGTGTTTTGAATTAAGAAGTATAGATTTTATACACTAATCTCTGAAGGCCAATAATATATTCTAATACTTGCAACGGGTCGTATTAGTAGAGGAATTGAATGGCTAATGTGGCATTGCTTAAGAAAGAACATGAAGCCAACACATTCATCTTTATTTTTATATCACACATGTAACATTTTTGTGATTGATACCCAGGCAAAAATTTGTTCATTGGTGTAAAACATTACATCTAGAACAGTGGTTCTTATCCTTTTTAACAATGGCCCCTTTAGTAGTTAATCTTGTCCGCCATCCCCCCCCTCGAATATTCAGCTAATTTTTATAGAATTCCTCGTGAAAATTGAAAACAATGAAAAGGGAGTTTTCAGTCATTTCTTGATCAAACTTATGTATAAATACATTTACTCGAACTCACAAGGGATCGTTTAAATTTTTATTCGTAAGTTCTAGTGTTCTACTTTACAGTTTGCTCATTTGTTTGAAGAAATATGGTTTTCCCCTCCATTGAAGCCTATCTTATGTTATATATGATATACAAAGGGTCCCCACTTTATGTCAGGGTTCCCTCCCTGACAGCTGACTTAAAAGTGGATTTCGACTTAAGCCGCAACACCTATAATTCTAACCTAGGTCTGAGGAGACTTGAGCAGGTGAGTCTGGAGAGGTAAAAGAACATGCAGTACATTAATCTATAGAAAACTATAATACATGTTCAGTATACTAAGCATAAAAATATTGAAGTACACTGCAATGATATAAAGCTGTACAGTACAATATTGATTACCTTTTCCTGTGTGGTTGGTTTGCATAGGGAGGGGATGACAGGCTAATAGTGGAGGGTTCCTCGTGCATGGAAAACGCTTTGGGCACGGGTAGATAGAGCACCATGGTTGTGGTTGACTGCTGTGGGCTGGTTACACACTCCTGCCAAAACTTGGTTGGTGCCAGATGTGTTGCCTCCTCTGCCTTGTGTCGTTACCACTGTTATGTTTCTTACCTGTCAAAGATAAATCTACCTCCAGACTCTGGAACTCTCTCCCTCCTTCTGTCTTTCCTAATTCTTAAGACCTTTCATCCTTCAAAAAGCAGATCTATCGTCTTCTCAGATCCTAGTCCTCCATATCTCTGGGTCCTCTGTACTTTGACTGTTTTTTTCTGTCTGTCGTTTTCCTTTGTGTGACATTACCTCATCTCTGCCTTGTCCTTAATTATTTTTCTTTTCCTTCGTCTTGGTATTTTCTCGTGCCCGGGCCTTTATTGGTGAGGGCAGTTTCTGCCTGTCCCGGTGTCACATTCTTAAAATAAAATAAAAAGTTAGGAGGAAGCTGGAGAGACAGATGCTTAGGAGACTGGGGTAGGTGAGTCTGGAGAGACGAAAGAACATTCAGTACATAATCTACAGAAAAATAATATAAGTTCTCATTATAAGATATAGTAAAACTACACTACATGTACAGTATACTAAACAGGCATATAAGGAGGAAGCTGGATAGGCAGGTGCTGAGGAGACTGAGGCTTTTGAGTCTGGAGAGGCAAAAGAACTTTCAGTACATGGTCTACAGAAAAATAAGTTCTCATTGTAAGATGTAGTACAGTAATCCCTCACTATATCTCTATTTACCTTCCGCGAATTCAGTGCACCGCAGGTTTTTATGGCAAGCATATGTGTTTTATATCGCAGCTTTTCTGGGTATATTGCAGGAATCCACGATATGTGGAAATATTAAAATTTTCAGTATTTTCATTATTTCATAAAAAAGTAAAAAATAGTAAAAAACATAAATTTAAACATGTAACTCACAGTATTGCACCATATAAAATACTATACCGGTATCGGCATCTTGGAAAACGCAAAGGGTCGCACCTACTTTAGATAGTACACGGGATGCTATTGGCTGATTGATGGGAGACGAGAAATCACAGAATTGTGTTCTGTATACTGGGGTCTGATTGGCCTTTTGAGTGAAACTTGATTCTCCCAGCATCTTCCATTGTCTCGTCTCACCCATTCAGTTACTTACGTGTGTGCCTTTCGCGTTGTGCCTCATAATACATTGTGCTTGTGTATTTTGTGAAACTTTTGCTTGTGTATTTCAACCCCTGCAATGCTTCCCAAGCGTCCTTCATCTTCTAAGGTTTCTGGTAGTGAGCCTAAGCAGCAAAGGAAGATGTTGACCATAGCAGATAAGGTAAAACTGTTAGGATATGCTGAAGGAAGGAAGATGTTTCTCGGCTGTCGGCCACCATTTCGGCATCAACGTATCTACTGTTCGCTACATCAAGAAGGAAGAGGCGAATATCAGGATGACAGCGACTCTTACATTTAACAAAACAGCGAAGATGGTCGTAACACCCCGCAATAAGATAATAGTGCGGATGGAATCTGCTTTGGCTCTGTGGATTGCTGATTGCAGGAAGAAGACACCAGTATCATACAAACAAAGGCGAAGAAGCTGTATGAGACATTCGCTGCAAATGAACCCGACGACTACAGTGGCAAATGTGAGGAGGGGGAGAAAGAAGAAATGGAAGACCCACAACCAGGACCATCCAACAATTCTTCACCTAGGAAACCATCGTTTGTTGCTAGCAAGGGATGGTTCACCAAATTTCAAAAACGCTTTGGCCTAAAGAGTGTTTCGGTGCATGGCGAAGCTGCCTCTGCAGATACAGCTGCAGCTAAAGATTATGTGAACAACTACTTCAAGAAAATTATCGAGGAAGGCGGTTATGCTCCTGAGCAAGTGTTCAACATGGATGAGGCTAGGTTATTTTGGAAGAGAATGTCGTCTCGCACTTTTCTTATCAAGGAAGAAGCTAAAGCCCCTGGATTTAAAGCGCATAAAAACCCCGTTACCCTCGTAATGTGCGGGAATGCTGGGGGCTTTATGTTAAAGCCAGGGTTTATCTACAAGTCTAAGAACCCTAGGGCTTTGAAGAATAAAAACAAGAATCTGCTGCCAGTGTATTGGATGCATAATCCTAAGGCCTGGATCACTAAAAGCCTCACATCGAACTGGTTTTACCAATGCTTTATCCCTCAGGTCCGAGTTTATCTTGTGGAGATGGGCCTTGGATTTAAAGTCCTTCTGTTGATGGATAATGTTGGTGGCCACGCAACTGATCTCCATTGTGATAATGTTCAGGTAGAATTCCTGCCACCGAATACGACGTCACTGATTCAGCTAATGGATTAAGGTGATATTCGTGCGTTTAACGCCCTCTACACACGAAATGCCCTGGCGAATCTGGTTGACTCCATGGATGCGGACAAAGAATTCGCACTGAAGGTGTACTGGCATAACTGCACAATTGCTACTTGCCTTCAAAATATTTAGAATGCACTCAAAGAGATGAAGCCAGCCACAATCAATGCCAGCTGGAAGAAATTGTGGCCCGAAGTCATCTACGACTACAAGGGGTTCACTCCTAATGAAGTGCATAACTCGGCAGTTGCGAAAGCTGTGAAGTTGGCTGCATTGCTAGGTGGAGAAGGCTTTACAGATATGACTCACGAAGACGTGAATGAACTGATCAACTGCCACTCGCAGTCGTTGACTGATTGAAGACTTGGAGGAAATGACAAAATCAGTGAGTGAAGAAGAGGAAGAACAACAACATCAAGCGCTCGATGAAGTTGAAGAACCTGGCCTTACACTCGAACGGTTCGCAGTCATGTATAATATGGCCAAAGAACTCCAACAACTGTCGCAGGAGTGGGAGGATGATGTGGTTTGTTCGGTGCACTTCTGCAATATTGTCGACGATGCCATGACTCCTTACAAGACCATCTTCACACAAAAGAAGAAACAGCGACAGGAACTCCCATTACCATATTCTTCTCTCGCAAAAAGCAACCAAAAAGCTGCCAATGACTGTGCAGTATGTAAACGTCATCATCATGTCATTCACGGTAAGCTTACCTATCTCGTTCTTATAGCTTTACGCTTGCGTTCTGTTATTAATGGTAAACTTACCTGTCACACTCACATAAATTTACACTTGCGCACTGTTATTAATAAAGTAAAGGGTGAGTTGTTAACAGTGCAGGGAGGGTTTATACAGTAAAGGTAAAAATAAATGTAAAATACCTGTAATAATTATGGTACTGCTACTTCATGGATTTTCACCTATGGTGGGTGGTCCCAGAACCTAACACCCACGATAAACGAGGGATTACTGTATAACTACACTACATGTACAGCATAGTAAGCATAAAAATATTATAATCCACTATAATAATACAAAACTGTGCAGTACAATATTGCTTTCTTTCACTTGTGTGGTCGGTTTGCATAGGGAGGGATAGATTTAGACTGATCATATGATAACATACCTTGGTAAACAAGTGATTAATTTTTTTTCTGAAATGACCAGTTTTAGCAGTTAAAGAAGAATATATAGCAGAAACAGGTGGGTGTCTCCTCAGACTTCAAATGGACTTTTGCTTTGCTTTTTTTTTCTTCTCAAATGACCAAAGTCAAGTTTTAAGTTAGGATATGTTATAAAAAAAGATGAACTAAGTAACTAAACAGTACTCATATGAAGACAGAGAAAGTTTGTGTGAAGCTTAAGCAGAAACTTTTCTCTTTTTTTTTCTTCTACTCTATATTCTGTGAGGGGAGAAACATCAAAATGAGGCCATCTCTATCCCTAACCCCTCGCATCCAATGGTCGGGGGAGGGATAGCAGAGGATCTCCGGGAGAAGTAGGAGGAGGAGGGAGTGGCTGTTAGGAGATTGAAGCAAAACGTCAAGAAAATAGAGACAATGGTTATAAAGCTTGATGATAAAATTCGGAATATGGATAGAGAAATGCAAGAGAATGAAAACACTCAGAGAAGAAATAATACTTTTTGGATGAAGCAAATAAAGCACAAGGGCAAGAAGGAAAGGACTAGAAAAAGGAATAAAGAAGCTGGAATGGGAAAAGATTGAACTAGAAATCAGAATTTCTAAACAAGAAGATAACAACAAATTGCTGAATGACATCCTGAATGAATTAAATGTTACTTCACTTCTCTCTCTTGAGAGAGACGAGATTGCAGCTTGGAATGTTCCAAAAAAGGAAAACATCGAACAGCTTAGAAAAAAGTTTCAGGAGCTGAATACGGAACATGATGCCATGAAATCTTCCTCTACTGATGCACTAAAGAGAAATGCGACAGTAAAAGAGGTGTGAAGGTGGTGGCACTGGAAAACATACAAACAGTTGACTATAAAGAAATTGTATTAGAAAATATGAAAGACATTGTGATGGAAAGGGCAAATCCACTGATTAATCAGGCACTTGATAAAGAGAATCCCAGAAGCCAACATGTTAGGGGAGATTTGAAGAAAATAAAATGGATTTTAGACCTGATAAGAAAGTTTGGAGCAGTATGTGGTCTTGAGGATATTGTAAACATTCACCAAGTAGGTAAATATTCTGGGGGGGGGGGGAAGCAAAGATTGACAAAAGTAACTTTTGAGAAAGGACACATGTAAAGACATATGAGAAAAAAAAAGCCTAAAAGGCCTTCAAGAATTCAAAAAAAGTGTTCAATAGACAATACAGAACACAGGAAGAGATGGAAAGGACCAAAAACTTGTTTCAAGAGGCTATAAGGTTAAATGAGGAAAGAAATGAAGAAGAGAAAAAAAATCATTTCAGAGTTCTTTCAGACAAAGGGGAGATAAAGAAGATATTGATAGAAGATCAGGGGATTGGGCCTCATTAAGATTATTACACATAATTGCTGATGCATTAGCTAGTAAGGCAGTAGAAGTAAAAGATAGGATTCACAAATGTAAGGCAGATATAGTAGTGGTTACAGAGACTAAGTTGAGTGAGGACATACACAGTGTCACAGCTTTTCCTAAGGGCTTTAGAATTTGAAGGGTTGAAAGATCTGGAAAGGATTTGTGGAGGGATATCACTGCTCATTAGTGAAAGTATTCAGGTTGAAAAAAAATAAACTTTCCTGTAAAAAGTGAGTTCAAGGAATATCTTGTTGTGTGCATAAATACTGGGTCAGAGAGCACTATAATAATTGTTGTATAGAACACACTAAGGAACCAACATAGGCTAGAAGTTTATAATGAAAGTCATATCATAGAGAGATTGATTGGATATATCTTGACCTACACAGTGGAGAGGACACATTCAGGGCAAGATTCCCAAATTGTTTACAAGGGAATTTTCTACACCAACATGTACTGGAACCAATGAGGGCCAGGGCAGGGGATGGGCCATCATTACTTGATCTAGTATTCACAGATAACGTGTTGGATATTGAAAAAATTGAGTATGAACCACCAATTGGAAAGAGTGACCACTGTGGGTTGTTGATGGAGTATATCATTGAAGATATTCTGCCTGAGAGTAGAGGCACTGGTTATGAGGAGGAACTATCCGAAAGGCGATTACATCAAAATGAATGAGCTTTTTGCAGTTATTGACTGGGGGACCTTATTTTACAACAAATCTGTACAAGAAATGTTTGACATCTTTTGTGAGAAATATGGAAAGATAGTAGATTGCTGCATACCTGTCACCAAAGTAGGTGTAATTCATGCTAGAGAGAAATGGTTCAATAATGAGTGTAAAAGAGCTAAGGAGTGGAGAGAAAAATGCTGGAAAAGGTATAGGAGGAGAAAAAACATAAATGCCTGGCAAGCCTACAAAAGAGCAAGACATGATTACCTAAGTAAAAGAAGAGAGGCAGAGAGACTATGAAAGAGACATCACCAGGAAGGCTAAAGAAAATCCCAAACTTTTCCACAGCTTTATCAGAGGAAACCTGAAGGTAAAACAACAGGTTTTAAGGCTTAAGAGAGCGGATGGAAGCATCACTGAGACTGAAAATACCCCACCCCTTAGATTGCAGAGATAGAAGCTCATGGGCCGGTATTAGAGAACATCAACCTTTCAGCCACAGGGGGATGCAACGCGCTGATGGAGTTAAGTGTCCATAAAGCTACAGGTCCTGATGATATATCTCCCCATGTCCTTAAAAAATGCGCACACTCAATATCAGTGGCACTAAGTATCATATTTAAAAAAGTCACTGGAGTCAGGGGAGATTCCAAGATGCTGGAAACAAGCAAACGTGATACCTATCTTTAAAAAGGGAAGGAGGGATATGGCTCTAAACAATAAACCAGTTTCCTTGACCAGCATAGTTTGCAAAGTTATGGAGAAACTACAAAGGGAATATATCTCTCTTTACGTGGAATCCTTCAACCTTTTGGCAGTGAGACAACATGGCTTCAGAGAAAGTAGATTAACAGTAACAAACTTATTAGACTTTTATGATAAGGTAAGCTGAATATTACAAGAAAGAGAGGGCTGGGCAGATTGCATATTCCTAAACTTCCAGAAAGCATTTGACACTGTCCCACACAGGAGACTGAAGCTTCAAGCAATGGCTAGAATAGGTGGAAATGTCTTGGAATGGATAAAAACTTACTTAGAAGGAAGGGAACAGAGGGTTAGAGTAAGACACTAACTGTCTGAATGGAGAAGAGTTAGTAGTAGAGTTCCACAGGGTTCAGTTTAGGGCCACTTTTGTTCCTTGTATATATAAATGACCAACAGAGTCTGTAAATTCATTCATGAATATGCTTGCAGATGATGCAAAGATTGTGAAGAAAGTAAGAAACGAAAACAATGGTAGAGAACTTCAGGAAGATCTAAATAGTCTGCATGAGTGGTCAGAAAAGTGGCTAAGGAATTACAATACTTCATAATGTAAGGTAATGAGAATGGGTACAAGTTCAAGAAGGCCCAAGCTTGACTACTCTGTGGCTGGAGTACAACTTCAAGAGACAGAAAATGAGAGAGATCTAGGAGTAAACATACTGGCAGATTTGTCTCCAGAAATACATATAAATGGCATAGTAAGGGCAGCATATGCTTTCTTATCAAATGTAAGGGTAGCCTTCAGGCACATGAACAAGGAAATGTTCAGAAATATTTATGTAACGTATGGGAGGCTAAAACTTGAATATGCAGCCCCCTTT
Organism: Halocaridina rubra; assembly: GCA_037179515.1. Lineage (NCBI taxonomy): Eukaryota > Metazoa > Arthropoda > Malacostraca > Decapoda > Atyidae > Halocaridina > Halocaridina rubra. The sequence goes on along the minus strand of JAXCGZ010001941.1, from coordinate 117,129 downwards.
TGGAATCCACACTTGATAAAGCACGCAGCCAAGCTTGAAATAGTTCAAAGACATGCCACGAAACTGGTGCCAGAAATACGCAATCTCAGTTATGATGAGAGGCTGAGGGAAATAGACTTACCATCACTCGAAGCTAGAAGATTGAATGGATGATATGGTGACAGTCTTTAAATTCCTTCATGGTTATGATAGAGTGGATAGGGATCGATATTTTGATATGGCTGGCTCTAGAACTGGAGGTCATAGTTTGAAGCTTTGTAAGAAAACTTCTTTGCAGGATGTAAGGAAGTACTTTTTTAGTGTAAGAGTAGTTGATAATTGGAATTCGCTAAGCAAGGAGGTAGTTAATCCTAACTCAATCCATAGTTTTAAGGACAGGTATGATAAGTATCACTAAGTACAAAATGGAACCGATCAGGAGACGGGAAGATACGAGCTTTGGGCTCTTTCCCGTAAGCACAATTAGGTAATCACAAGTAGGTACTCACCCACACATCATCACCCACATGGGCAATTGCAAAAATATTTATGTAACTTATTTTAGGCCAAAGCATAAATATGCAGCACCCTTTTGGGATCCCCACTTGAAAAAGCATATATAATTAAGCTGGAAATAATTCAAAGACATACTACGAAACTGGTGCCAGAAATACGCAGTCTCCGCTATGAGGAGAGGCTGAGGGAATTAGACTTACAATCATTTGAATCTATAAGAATGATGGGGATATGGTTGTGGCTTTTAAATTCCTTCATGGTCTTGACAGAGGGAATAGGGATTGATATTTTTTATACGGCTGACTCTAGAACTAGAGATTATAGTTAGAAGTTTCGTGAAAGTAAACTTTTTTTACAGGATGTAAGAATGGACTTTTTAATGTAAGAATAGGTAATATGTAATGAGACTAGACTTGAATGCGAATTTACCGATTTGCTTTCCTAAATTTAAGACATAGTAGATGCTAATGATTCTCTGTTGACTTTTAATTTGATTGGTAATAGTAAGAATTAGATATGTTGTAATGACATTATATATTTTAGTTTTGATTATGAATTTGATTGATATTGGAAGATGTTAATATTATTGCTATTGCTAAAACATCTCATTTATCCTTAATTTCCCAATTATCCTTAATTGCCCTATTATCAATGAACAAGAACAATGAGAGTTGCGTCAGCCTGAACTTCACACTCCTTGCTAGAGGGAGTTTACTTATTGCCTACAATAAAACATGAGATGCACTCTTATATCATATGCTATAGAACACTCTTGTATCATCTGCTATAGAAAACACTTCAATCTCGTCAGCTCTAGAAAGAAATCATTAGTTGGATATTAATAAAATCTTAAAATAAAATAGTCGTATTTTCCGTATCCTTCTTGGACTTAGACTCAACAAGAATAAGGCTGTCAGGCCTTACAGTGGTGACTACCGGATGAGACACCTATTCTAACTTTCAGAACCAAGTGGATAGGACAGATTGAAATTTCCATTTGTGAACTTGCTGAGTGCTGGTGACTAGTAAACCCAAGAGGATAGGATAGACTGAAATTCCTATTTGGGAAACTCATAATGGCTACATCTACAGATTTAGAAGTTGTTCTTCATGCTAGTCATGATATCTCAGAATTTTTAGCAGATAACCCGAAAGTTTGGCTCCTTGTCTTAGAAAACTTATTTAAAATAAGACAAGTGAAAACTAAGGCTTCTATATTTAATTGCTGTTTATAACGTCTTCCACCTACAGTGTGGTCAGTGCAAAATGAAAGTGTGTTTGTAAGGGAAAATTATACAGAACTCAAAGACTTAAGTGCTATCCAGATATGAAGAAACAAAAGCAAAACTATTTGAAAATGTATTATCTAAACCAGTGTTTACAGGAAAGCCATAATTATTTTTAGTCAAAATAATATCCAATGCTGCTAAATGTAATTTATCTGAAGACTTAGTTAGGCATAAGTTTATCAGATCAATGCCTCCAACTATAGGCTCTATTTTTGCTGCTAATCAATGCCTCCAACTATAGGCTCTATTTTTGCTGCTAATCGTTCTGCTTCGCTTGATGAATTGAGTAAATTAGCTAATACAATAGCCCCAACGACAAAACCATACGAACTTTACAATGTACCTTCAACAGAACGTCATGAGCTTGCACCTCGACCTCCCTCTCAGACTGTCACAAATATGGATACTCCTGCACACTGGCCTTTGGGGCTAAGACCCTATGGGCCCAGACAAAGAGCAAAAGTCTGCTGTACTCATGTCTTTTATGGTGTTGCAGCATGCACTTGCAAACTATGGTGTTAATGGCCAGGCAAAAGCAGTGTACAAATACTTCCTAATGTCCACCCGTCATCTCCAACTCCATCAAATTTGGGAAACTAAGTCAGCAGGTCAGTGTATATGTGGTCTCTGTCCTGCATCTTCTATTGATATCTGCATTAATTTTGGATCACAAAGTAGAGTTCATTGTATACACAGGAGCAGCGTCTCTACTCTCCATTACCTCATGGCAGCTTAATACTCTTTGTGACCTAGTGCTGTCTCCATTTCTGCTGCAAACTGCAAACCTGTGCCATTTTTTGGTGAGATTTCAACAGTCATTGCTATCCTTCACCTGAGAAGAACTTTCCACTGAAAGTTTGTAGTAGCATCAGTCACTCAACCTTTATTGGGTTTGGATTTCCTCTCCATTTTCAATTGATAGTGGAATGCAAAACCAAGATGCTGATAGATTCAAATACATTAAGAAATGTGCCACAACAACTCCTTTACAGGTATAGTTACCCCTATCCACTTAAGTAAGTGCAATAACTTACCTGAGTGCGTCCAACAAGCCTTGTTTGAATTCCCAACTATTTTACACCAAAGTGACAACTACTACACCTCCTAAGAATGTTGTGTACCATTGTATTGAAACAAGTGAAATACCACCAGTCCATTACCTGCTGACAAACTGACTCCAAAAAAAAATTTAGTTAATGCTCTTCTAAAGTCTGGTGTCATTCATCCATCAAAATCTTCCTGGTCCTCCCCGTTACATATAGTGCCAAAGAAAAATCCAGGAGAGTTGCGTCTGGTTGGTGATTACCGAGCTTTGAACTTTATGAACAAACCAGATAGATACCCATTTCCTCATATTTCAGGCCTTTCTTCTAAACTTAATGGAAAAGAAGGCGTTTACAAAATTGAATGTGTGGAAAGCTTATCACCAAATCCCTGTACATCCAGATGACATCCAAAAAAACCGCAGTGACTACCCCATTTGGACTATTTGAATATACATATATGCCTTTTGGGGTTAGATATGCCCCTGCAACATTTCAGAGATATATGGACTGCCTGTTCAGAGACTGTGACTTTGTTTGTGTACCACGATGACATCTTATATTTTCTAGTGATTTGGAAGAACATGTAAAAGACCTAAAAACTATCTTCAAGATTCTCAGTGACAACAGTTTACGAATCTCGCTAGATAAGTGTGTTTTTGTTGCGGTCTCCTTAGATTTTTTTGGATTTACAGTGTCTCATAAAGGTATTGCCCCTCTAAAATGTAAGAAATCTAGGACTTCCCATTACTCCTAGTTTCTAAGGGCTTAAGAAGGTTTCTGAGCATGGTTGATTTTTATAGACGTCTAATTCCTTACTTTGCTGATATAGTGTTCCCCAATGACAGAACTTTTCAAAGAATTTCCGAATGTTAAGCAATTACAGTGGGTAGAAAATGCTGCAAAGTCCTTCAATGCCACCTAAGACGTTTTATAAAATGTGTCAGCTTTAAGTCATCATGCCCCTGTTTCAGATTCCCTGCAACTGGTGACTGATTGTTCAGCTGTGACTGCAGGAGCTGCCCTCAGTCAAATGTTGGATGGTTCACTTGTTACATTATACTCTAAGAAGCTAGATGAATCTCAACGGAAGTACTCTGCATTTGACCGAGAGTGGTTGTCTGCATATTCAGCTGTCTTACATTTCAAAGATATAATTGAAGGACGTCAGGTCACATTATTCACAGACCGTAAAGCATTAGTTTCTGCTTTCAATAGCAGGAACCCAGTTACTATAGATACGTATCAAAGACATCTTTCCTGCTTATTGAAGTATGTTACCAACATGGAGTATATCTGTGGTGGTAGAAAATATTGTTGCTGACTCCCTTTCAAGACCAGATAATGTCATGTATTTCACTTACTGATTTGCCTGCAATAGCCAATGCCCAAGAATGCGACAAAGAAATAAAATCTTTCCTGAACACACTCAGTGATTTTCCATGGACTGACAATCAGTGTCAAGTCTCTTCAGAATGCCCTCGACCTTTTGTACTGCAGCCTCTCAGGAAAGATATCTTCATCTCCTTGCATACCATCTCCCATCCTGGTGTTAGATGTTCTCTCCGATTTATCAAGTCCAGATACTTTTGGCCTTGGATGGACAAGGATGTACATCAATGGACACTGTTCTGCCAGATTTGTTAAGCAACAAAGGTTATGAAGCACACTAAATCTCAGATTCTACCATCGGAATCCCTTGTCAGTGATTTGAGGTGGTTCACATCGATATTGTGGGACCATTGCCGCCATGTTTTCCACCTGGCGAAGAATTCCAAACGCCTTATCAAACAAAGTGGGTTGAAGTTGTACCTCTCATGGAAGTTATGGCAAAGGCAATTGCCCATGCATTTCTAGGTGGATGGGTTTCCAGATTTGGTGTACCGCTTTGTCATAACTGATGTAGGAGCCTAGTTTGATACAGAATTGTTTCAAGAACTATCATCCTATATATGATTCCATCACCTGCAAACTACAGCTTATCATTCTCAGGTTAATGGCATGGTAGAACGTTCCCATAGGACCCTGAAGGAAGCTTTAATGGCCAGAGAGCAAACTCTGCTCGATAACCTGCCGATTGTCCTCCTTGGACGACGTTGTATGTCAAACTCCTCAGGTTATTCAGCATTCACCTTAGTGACTGGAAAACTGCCACTTATTCCTAGTAATTTATTTGTGAAACCTGTCTCATTAGGTTCTACAGAAGATTTAATAAACACCCTTGTTAAGTGCATGAGATAAATTGATTTTACTCATTTATCAGCATCTTCGACAATGCCAAGTGTTCCAAAAATCCCAAATGGGCTTATTCAGCGTGCTTAAAGTTTGGGTTCAAGTTGATCATGTCAGAAAACCATTGGAAGCACCCTATACATGTCCTTTCCCTTGTGAATAAAAGACATGATAAATAATTTCAGATATAATTGCCTTCAGGAGACACCGATAAAGTCTAAAAACCATTTAAAACATGCAAAATTACCTGAAGTAACATACCGTTGTATGTTATTTCTAGTGACACCATTAATCCTATATTATCTGGTTCATTTGAAAATGTCTAATTATTGTGTACCTACAGACAGTAGTAGCCATACTCATCCGGAATTATCACAACCCCCAGTTATTTCCCTCTCAGACAACTGCAGTATCTCATTCTGGGAGAAAAGTTTGCTTTGTAGCTAATCCTGAATTTCATTATTTTGCCTGAGACTCTGTCTCCATGAGGGGATCTAATGTAATTAGGCTAGATTTTGAATACGAATTTACTGATTTGTTTACCTAAATTTAAGACATTGTAGATGCTAATAATTCACTGTTAAATTATAATTTGGTTGCTAATAGCAAGAACTTGATCTGTTGTTTTGACAATATATATTTAAGTTTTGATTATGACTTTACTTAATTTTGGAAGATGTATATATTATTACTATTGTTAAAACTCCTAATTATCCTTAATTTCCCAATTATCCTTAATTGCCCAATCATTAATAACCAAGAACAATGAGAGTTTCGTCAGCCTGAACTTCACACTCCTTGCTAGAGTGAGTTTACTTATCGCCTACAATAAATCAAGAGAAACACTCTTGGATCATCTGCTTTAGAGCACTCTTTTACATCTGCTATAGAAGACTCTTCAATCTCGTCAGCTCTAGAAAGGACTCACTAGTTGGATATTAATGAAACCTTAAAATAGAATATTCAGACATTCCTTATTCTTCTTGAGCTTAGACTCAACAAGAATAAGGCTGTCAGGCCCTACAAATGATTGGAATTCGCTAAGAGAAGAGTTAGTTGATGCTTTCTCAATTCATAGTCTTAAAGACAAAAATGATAAGTATCATTGACTACAAAATGGAATTAACCAGGAAACAAGAAGCTACAAGCATAGGGTCCTTTCTCGTAAGCACAATTAGGTAATTACACACCCCACACGCCTAAATATACAGTAGATAATCATCGCAACTGAAGTAAGTTTCACCCCTATGGTAAGGTTCAGAATTCAGTATACAAGGAATTTTAATTTAATAGTTCCTAAACTTAGGAAATTAAGTCATATCAACACCTGATTTCCCAAAGCTGTGAAAACTTCCCCTTAGTTGGCAACGGTGATTTGTAGCGTTAGTGATGTTCTCCCTTGAGGGTGAGCGGACCTTCCCTTGTGGTCCGCAGGTGGGGTAAGATTTTGTTAATTGTAGGTGGTATTCGCTCTTGCGGGCGAATGGGCTTTCCTATTTGGTGATGAGGTGGGGTGAAATCTTGTTATTGTTGGTGGTATTCACTCTTGAGGGTGATCGGACTTTCCTATTTTGGCCCGCAGGTGAGGTTGTGCAAAACTGTAAAGATAATGGAAAGCATAAGTGTTCAGTTGAGGATTATTAGTTTACATCAAACAATTTAAATGAATTCCTGTTTTGGAGGTGAGAGAGAGTTATTACATGGTTACCTTGGTGGAGGGTATTGACTGATGATATTTAGTAGACTGTTCATGTAGTTGTTTGTTGCTAGTCTGATTATGGAGCTAGCAACATGAAGGGCATTTGGATCTTCGCTGGATGTTGCGGGGGCACCAGTTTTCTGTCAAATTTCTGAAAAGGAATCATATTTGAGGATCTAATGGAGCAGTGGATGTGGTGAGGCTACCTGGCAAAAGATGCATTCCCTGATGATATCATCCACTATTCGCCAGGTGCACTTGTACCCGAGTCTCAGACGGTACACATTGACCGCTGTGCTTCGTCGAAGGTTCTTAGGCAGGGTGATTCGCTGAAGATCAGTGGTGGCTTTGTACCACCAGATGGAGGGGGAGCCAAAGTCTGTGCACAGGTTGTGTTTAGTTATTAAGGCGTTAAGGAGTGACTTAGAGGCTTTATTTTTTATCTGTTGAATCCCAGGAGACAGAGATATTTGAATTTCTGCTCTGAGAGTGGCTTGTTTGGCGGATTGATCGGCTTCCTCATTTCCCTTGATGCCGACGTGGCTGGGAATCCAGGCAAGTGTGATGGCTTTTCCAAGGCTGGTCATCCTGTGGTAGTGGCTGAGGATGGTGGTGATGATACGTACATTGTCTCTGAGGAGTGGCTTCTTGATGGCCTGTAAGGCGCCTTTAGAATCAGAGAGAATTAGGGCATGGTCAGCTCCTTGCTGGATGAAGAAGTCGAGGGCATTGGCTATGGCAACAAGCTCAATCTGGAGCGATGAGCAGGAGTTTGACAGTTTCCAGGATAGGACGTGGTTTCCAGTGGTGAAGGTGGCGGCTGAGGCTCCAGTTTCTTGATTTACTGAACCGTCAGTGTAGTAGACTTGAGAGTTTGGCCTGCTCCAGCTCTGAATTTTGTCCTTGTATATGTTTTTTAGGATAAGCTGGTTTACCAAGCTTTTGGGGTTGTCAGGGAGCTTGATCTTTATGTCGAGTGGTTGGTCATTCCATGGGGGTGGGCATCTGTATTCAGGAAGTGGAGTGTCCTGTATCTTGGCTAGGATGCTCTCCCTGACTGGAAGTGCTTGCAGGCTAGTGCAGACCTTGGCTGCCCAGGTTCTAGGATGGTGGTTGGGGTGGCGATTGAGGGCTAGATGGAGATTTGTGCCAGCGAGGCATTTATGTTGGGCAGTGGTGGTTTTGGCCACAAAGAGGGTCAGTCTTTGCTGAGCTCTGAGCTTGAGTGGCATGAGTCCCGATTCCATCTGGATGTTTTCTCTCTTGGTCCACATGGGGGCTCTGGGACAAGCATAGTGTAAGAGGCTGCGTATGGCTTGTGCATAGAAGCTTCTGAGGACATTAAATGATGCACCATCATAGAGGCCCGACATCTGACGAAGGACCGCTTGTCACTGGCTGCACTTGTCGCGCAAGTGTTGAATTTCAGGTCCAAAGGTTAGTCTGCCGTCGATGATTACACCCAGGTATTGGTGTTTGGTAACCCAGTCCACATGCTCATTACCTATGACCAGATTAGTGTCTGGTCTCCACTCGTGGATGGGAAGGGCCTTGGTTTTGCGGGCATTGATTTTAACTCCAAGGGAGATGGAGGCTTGGTGAATCTTGGTGAGGCAGCGCTGTGTCTTGTTAGAGCTTCTGTCGCCTATTGTGACAAGGGCAAAGTCATCCGCATAGTTGAAGAGTTTGGCTCCATGTGGTAGTGCGATGTCCATGAGGTTTTCCATGAGACAATTAAAGAGGAAGAGGCTAAGGATTCCACCTTGGGGGGTCCCATTTTCGTGGTTTTTGTAGGTGGAGTAGTGCCCATCTACTTTGACTCGTGCACTACGGTTTTGTAGACTCTGCTTGATCCATGAGAGAAGGTTACCTTTGATCTGCTTTGAAGTGAGAGCTGAGAGTATTGCCGGCACATTGGCTAGTTCAAAGGCCTTCTCTAGGTCTAGAAAAATGATGTATCCACGGCAGTTGTTGATAAATGATAGCATGGAGGCTATGCATTCTCAGGTGCCTAAGCCAGGTTGATAGGCAAACATGTTTTCTGGGAATGGTGGGCATTTCCAGTGGACTCTGTTAAGTATCATCTTTTCTGCCGTTTTGCTCAGGCAGCTTAGGAGGGAAATGGAGCGAGGGTTGTAAGGGTCCTGTGGTTTTGGGATGGGCTGAATGTCTGCTCTGTTCCATGAGGCTGGTCTGATTCTTCGTGTGGATGTCGAATTGATCAGAGAGAGTAGAGCAAGCTCCCCTTGGGGCCCCATACTTTGAATCATTGTGTATGTGATTCTATCAGCACCTGGGGCTGTGTTCTTAGAGCTTTTACTTACTCTTAGTAGCTCAGTCAGAGAGAATGGGGCATCTGCTTCATCTTCAGTGTTGATGACCTCTTCTATTTCTTCCCATCTTGCAGTGGTGAGGTCCTGAAGAGTTGTTCTGGTGGTGATGGGGAGCTGGTTGGAGCTTGCTCTACTTGCGAATTTGATGGAGAGTTCTTCTGCTGCCCTGCTAGGATCCCTGTGGAGAATGATTTTAGGAGGTTTTCCTTTAGCAAAGGAGTTAATGCTCCTCCACATCAGGCCCACAGAGGTGTGAGCATCTAGGGTGGAACACCACTCTAGCAAAAAGGCGTTGCAGCATTACCATGTGGTCAGAAAATCACCAATTGTTGATATGATTGGCAATATATTTGTTAAAAACTTAGTTCATAAGAATGTATAATAAATGGAATAAAGCTCATATACATTATCACATAAAACATTATTAATAGCAATAAAAGTAATTTTTTTTTTACTTCAAATTTTGAAAATCCTAAATGGATGTTATCCATCAATATTAAACTTAGTGAAAGTGAATATAAATTTGCTACCTGAAAAGTTAGTGTAACCATTCATATACTGCTTTAAGACTTAGCTCATCAAGTAGTGAGAGCAAGAGTATGTTGTCAGAGGGTTGCCTTAATAAGTACCATGAGCATTGATTTATTGCAAGAGGCTTACTCAAGGAAGTAGTGTGACAATGTGTTGATGGCAAGAGGGTTTCTTAAGGAGGCAAATTAACATCATCAGTTTATCCCAGAAAAGTTACTTCAAGAAGTAGAGTGAGTATGTTAATTACCAAGTGTACCTTAAAAAATAATTTGAATACAAATTGGCTGCAATATTATAACCTCAGGACGTATTGCAAAAAGGACTTCATTGTAAAGGCCTGTCCAGAGCTGGTGTGTCCGCCGGGCAGCATGGTTGGCGGGCATACCTGTGAATGTTGTCCACACGTCAGAGGTGATGAAAGGATGGGCATGGCCGGCGATGCCAGTACCTTGTTGAGTGTCATACAATAAACATGGTGGCCAGCACTGCTCAGAAAAAGAAACTGTTGTGTAGCATAATAAGTGGTGTATGTATAAAGAAAAAGAACAAAAAGAAGAGGATATGGTGCATAGATTGGCTAAATAGAAGAGATGTTAACATATGTCTGACATTGTCATACCTTCAGTACTTGCCTCTGACCACCGGACACTGGCTGGTAATTTTGCATAACATGGGCACGACTATTTCACTGAATTGCCCGTTAAAAGAGCCCGGGGACAGGCATGGCTGCCAATCAGGCCCACATGTCTGGACATGACTTAAGATGGTTATTACCAGAAATAATGAGAACAATAAACTCTAAGTGGATTATTTTATAGGAGTAGTGAGAGCAATCACTTCATGCTCACACTACTTCATGTAATAGCCCTCTTAATTCTGCTCAATATACTCTTATAGCCACCCCTTTTCATATAGGCGCCACCCACACTAATAACTCTTACAGTCAGCTCTTCTCAATACTTTATGAAATAATCCTCTTACAATCAATTTTTCATTACTTCATGAAGTAGCCCTCGTACAATGAATTCTTCTCATTGCTTCATGAGGTAATCCTCTTACAATCATCTCTTCTCACTACTTCTTAAAATAGCCCTCTTACAACCAACTCTTCCACTACTTTTTAAGATTACCCTCTTACGAGCAACTTTTCTCATCACTTCAAGAGATAATGCTCATACAGTCAACTCTTCATATTACTCCATGAGATAACTTTCATAATCAAATCTTACTACTTCATGAGATAATCCTCTTATAATCAACTCATCTCACTATATCATGAGACAACCCTCTTGCAATCAACTTCTCACCACTTCAATAGATAACTCTCTTACAATTAACTCTCCTCAATTCATGAAAAATCATCGTACAATCAGCTCTGCTCATACTACTTTGTAGAATTACATTACTACATCCATATCTGTTCGCACTTCTACGTAAAACTACATTCTTGCAATCAACTATGCTCAAATTACTCCTTAAGATAATCTTTTAGCAAACAACTTTGCTCTCACTTCTACCTGAAAAAGCTCTCTTTCAATAAGCTCTTCTCATACTTATTCCAAACTTTTCCCTCTTTCAAACAAATATGTTCAAACTATTTCTTAAGTTAACTCTTACAAAAAACTTTACTCACAATACTCCTTGATATAACCTTCCTATAAAGAATTTTGTTCACACCACTGCCTGAGATACCATTGCCAATCGTCAATTAAGTTTACTCACACTACTTCCTATGATAAATCTCTTTCAGTCATGTGTTCACACTGCTCCTTGGCATAATCCATTTTAACTCAACTCTTTGCTCACACTCCTCCATAAGAATACTAATTCAATAATTTTTTCACACTACTTCATGAGCAAATCCTTCATAATCAACTTTGGTATCCCTACTTCCAGAGATAACCTTCTTTCAGTCAACTGTGCTTGCACTTCATGAGTCCGCCACTTACAAACACCTTTACTCAGACTGCTCCCTAAGACTCTCCTGTTACAATCAAGTAATGCTCACACTAGATCCTGAGTTAATTTTTCAATTAAATGCCTTCTTACACTACTACCTTAATTCTTCTAATCAGTTCTATTCACATTATTCATGAAGAGTCTTATTAATCAACCATGCTCACCCAACTATCTGAGTTAACTCTCTTACAATCAAATTGACTGCACGACTTCCTTAACTCCCTAAATCACAATAATAAAATGTCATAAAAAGTAGTTTTGGACGTCAAGTCTCGTGTCATATAATTGCATGCATATTAAATAAATTCATGTGTAGAGAAAACCCGAGCATAAATAAAACTTATGTTTACCTCTTTTCCACTTCTCTCCTCTTTTGGTAAAGTAAATCCTCTTACCTTATTTTAAAAATATAATACAAAAGATAGCCGGATGTAAAAAAATGTCTTATTATATTTCATATCCTTCTCCTTTTGTTAGAACAATTTCCCTCACATTTCCTTGAAGAACAAAACAACCCCTCGGCAGTTTAATTCAAAGCTTAAAGTTCTCACAGGCTTTAATTGTAAGGACATATATCCGAATTCTAAATTTCATGAGACTAATATCCTTGAAATATTATACGAAAGATGTGTGTATTTCTAAATTACTACACAATCTCATCGTTTGACAAGGATTGCATATATAAAATGCTACATCCTACTGGGAAATAAACCGAGCTATAAGTTCAGTATAAGGTTTTCAAAAATTAATGACTGTTCAAACTTAACATCAACTTTCATTGTCCATAATCCCTTTATAAGAAAGTGGCCAAGTAAAAGAAAAATCTTAGTGGGAGAATATGCTGAGATTATGCACAGCCCACTTTAATCGACATTTACGACAAGAAGGGAAACACGGAGGCAGTATTTCAGTTCCACAACCAAAGGGAGGAAGGAAGAAAATGAGAAGCAAGAGGGCGAACTATGAAAGGCAAATGCCACTTAGCTCTTCCCTTGGACTAAATCCACCCATTAACACTTTAACTGTGTTTGGCAACTCAATACTCTCTCCTTCCCTGCGGTACCTTCTCGTCGCCACCCTATTAGTCTCTGTTGGACTTTTACAGAGAGAGGAGGTATGTATTGTGAGAGGGTGGCCTGTGGTATAGAGCATAAAAGTTCATTGTACAAATATATACCAAATGGTGGACCACTAATATTTTTTCCTATGTTGCGTATTGGTGCACCAATGTACCAGGGATGGCTTGGCACCAGTTTGCAATGCACTGATGATAATATTCTTGCTCTGCTACTTGGTGTAGTTTATGATGCATATAGGAGTTAGTATCAATACAATTACTTATATATTGATCAGCTGTACATAGGCAAGCTATATTAATCATGTTTTTTTCCCTCCTTTTGAACAAAAAAAAAACCCGATTGACTTTTATGGAGGACGATTAATGTTATCATCTGGTGATTCAGATGATCCAGATTTTTCTGTCAATTCAGATGACCTAGATGAAGATCTCTCTGAGGAAAGTGATGAGACAGAAACAGATGAAGAGCAAGATGAACAAGATGAAGAGCAAGATGAACAAGATAGAGAGCCAGATGGAGATGATTCAAACTCAGGAAGAAATGGAGTCAACAGCACCCGATCTGAGTGGCTGCCTGTATCTTCAAAACAAACCATCCATGCCTTTACTGGAAAGGAAGAAATGAATGTCAATGTAAATAATGCAAATGATGAAACTGAAGTGCTGCCTATTGATGTACTGTACATGCTCTTTTTGTATCTGATGACATCATTGATATGATTGTTCTCAAAACTAATGGCTATGCACAACAGAGATTTGTTTCGTGGAGACCTACCAATAAAGAAGAAAGAAAGATGTTTATTGGCATTATAATTTACATGGGATTAGATGTGAAGCCCGAAGTTCAGCTCTACTTGTCTAAAAGTATGTTGTATGATGATCACTTTGTACCAAAGCTAATGTCAAGGGAATTTTTGAAATTCTTCAAAGATGTCTGCAATTTGTAGACAATACAGCTCATGCAAATTCTGAAGACCAATTGTACAAGGTCAGACCACTGACTAACTTACTGATTAATAGTTTTCAACCTGTTTACAAACCTGGTTCCAAACTTGTTGTTTATGAGAGTATGTACCATTTATAGGGAGCTTAGGCATCAAACAGTACATTCCAGTCAATGTTCATTTATATGGGACTAAGGTGTACAAAGTTTGCACACCTGAAGGATATGCATGGAATCTTGAGGTTTATGTAGCGCAGAGTGATAAAATTGCTGACCTAAATTCAACTGAATCATGTGTGGTGAAACTATGTAAAACAATGTTAGGTACAGGATGCACTATCTACACTGACAATTATTGCACCTCAGTCACCCTGGTGGAGTACTTGTTGCACAAGAAAACTTATATTTGTGGAACTGTTAGAGCAGGTAGGAAATACATGTGCCAAGAAGTAGTGAAAGCAAAATTGAAGGTGGGAGATATGAAGGCAGAAGAAAACAGACAAGGTGTAAAGTTATGCAAGTGGAAGGATAAGAGAGATGTCTTTACACTATCAACAGTGCCTGAGGAGGGCAATGACTTAGTTCCAAGTGGAGAGAAAAACAGAAAAGGGGAAGAGATCGTAAAACCTGAAAGTGTCATTGAGTACAGTGAGGCAAAAAAGGTGTTGATGTTAGTGATCAAATAAATTCCTACTACTCGCCACTAAGAAAAGCAAGGAAGTGGTACTAGAAGCTGGCTCTGGAAATGATTGGTGGAATATCAGTAACAAATGTTCATATTCTATACAATAAATACTGCTCAGCAAAGAAAGTTTTACTGAGGAGTTTCACTGGGTCAGTAGTTCTCTCTCTGACTAAAACATTCCAGAGGAAATTGCAAAATCAGGGAAGAGGACCTCTGATATATAGGGTGCAAGAAAAGAACACACTTTTCAGGAGCAGTTGGACAAAAGGAAAAGACAAAGAAGCGATACAGAGGATGTTATGAGAAGATATCAATGTGTGAGGGATACAAGGCAAACTCAAACATGGCTAGGAGAGTGTCCACCTTTTGGAACGAAAGTGATGGTCAGCCACACCTTTGTATTTCATGTTTAAACCAAAAACATGACTCATACGATCAGTGAAATACATGGTAATAAACATAATATTAATATAATCTAATATTCCAAGTCATATATAGTGATCTGGAGCATTATTTTCTATTCTGCTATGCGTGCAAAATTTTACTTTATCAGGAAATTAAATTTTTTCAAGTTATTTGCTATGAGTGATATTTTCCTCTACAATTAATTACTGTTTCATATTGTGATGCTTACATTTTGGAAGTAAAATGTCACCAAGGTTTATATGTATTTTGGAGGCCATTTTTTTTTTTACCTATACTTATTACTTCATTACATTTACACTTATTACCTGGTACCATTGCAACACATGTGCAGTCATAATAAATACAAATTTACACACAAATTGTTTTTATACTTATGTTTCCAAAAGAGTTTAGAAAGGGCTATTCGATTCACAGATGTACCACACAACGTATGAAACATCTGCTTGGTACACTGGTGACCAGAAGTTAATGTGGAAAGAGAGAGAGTAAGAGTATGACACACGGGAGGCAGAGGCCTCTCAGCTCCTCACTTGGATTGGTGAGTAAAAAAGAAAGAGAATGAGATATTTGAGTCACTGGTCACTTAGCTCCTCACTCAGAGTGATTCACCCAATCCCAAATAAAATTGTTGTGCTAAAACTGTAAGTCAAGTCAATGAGCTGAACGTCTGTTCTTCGTACAAGGCAAAAAGAAGATAAGAAAGAAAACAATCGTAGTTCTGAATGATTCCCAACATTGAAAAAAAAAATAATATTGCAATCGAATGCCAATTTATTTATGACAGAGGAATGCATTTTTTTAATATATGGCCGTATAGCGGAGCTATTTACCGAAACCAGCATTTATTATAAAATTTCATATTAATGAAAAGATTCAGTAATAAAGGCTTGTTTGCACATGAACATTAATTACACACGGGGTGCTAATTTTTAAGCCTTAAAGTTGTAATGTTAACACAGGAAAAATTTTAATATATGACTCACCCTTAAAAATTATAGAAAACGAAATTTAACGAAGAAAACGAATTTTGACGACTAACTTCGGTAATGTATCATCGTCATCATCATCATCATTATTTTCATTATCTCAATTATTTTATTCTTTATCATCATCATTACAGTTCTTATAATCATTATTGCCATTTTAATAACTGTCATTATCATTACTATCTAAATCTTAAGTGAAAGGACTTTACCTATGAGAAAATATCCTTATCAGTTAGATAATTTTTCCCTTCCAAAAAGAAAAATTCCTCTATTGTAGGATAATTCCTTTACCCCAATACAGAAAACCTTCCTAAGAATGTATATTCCTAGCTCTCTTGAAGTATTTCCTCATTTCCTATATCTCTATGGGGATATTGTCAGTCCCCACATCATTGCTGAGGCATTTCCTAATTTTCTGAATCTCTGTTTAAACCTTCCTATCTTTCTCAAAGTTCATTAAGTATGCTCTCATTTATCAACTCTCTATTACATTGAGGCATTCATTTGTTTCTTAAATCTCCATTAGGGCATCCTTTCATATCCTAAATCTCTATTACAGCATGCCCTCTTTTCTCAAATCTTAATTGAGGCATCCATCATTATCTGAACCTCCATAGAGGTGTTAAATTCCCAAGTTTATATTGAGACCTTCTGCTATTCACTAAATCTCTAATGTAAGCGAAAAAGTTACCTCTCTTTTGAAAGGTGTGAAGTTCAGGTTGAATAAGTTCTCGCTGTCAGTGTTTATCAACTACCCAACCACCTGGCGTTGGGCAGTTCAACTCTCCTTCCAAAATTAAGGAAAAATGACCCTTGCTGGTTTAGATCACAGAGTAGATGGAAGTTGGGACGTAACATACCTACGCCCCATTTATGACCTCTGCGGGCTTTGCTGGGAGAGATGATCTTACTAGGTGGGAGCTCTTCAAAAGGTGTCTGACTCATGATGTGAATCTTGGTGAAGTTGTAAAAATTGAACTTAGTATGGTGCTTCTTATAGAATTTGAGGAGAGAAGGACTATAGGGATGGTCATCCTTTAGGTGAAAGTAGGGACACTCAAGTCTCCAATTATGGGATCACACGTTTTGCACAGTGAGACCTTCTTACGGCGCTTTTTGAAGGCATAGCGATGTTGAACTATATATTTCTAGGTTGAGAGACTCCAAGGAAGATAGCATGTAAAGGACATTTTGCATGGGTTGTCTTTGTCTGGATAAGCACCTATATGACTTCTGGTGTGCCTATTAAGATGAGAGATAATGTTGAATCTTTTCCCATAGAATGTACAAGAATATTGATTGATATTAGAGTGACACATCATGGGATGATTCAACAGAGGTTGAAGACTAAACGAAGTTGAAAATAGTCGACCCACGAATATGTTGTTCTCACCTTCGATTACTGAAGGTGGTGGAGAAATTGTGAACTGAATGTTGTGGTTGCAGTTGTGCTAGCACTTGATGTTGTAAGCTTTGATGAAACCCTGATTGTTAATATGGTTATTCTCAAAAGTGGTTGAGAGCAGAAAAGGCTGGTGAAGTATCATTCATGGTGAGAGCTATAATATAATGTTCTGGCAAAGAAGACACCTGAAGTTCCACTGGTCCAGGACGAGTGTCAAGTTAGGTGAATTCTTGATACTTGAAATGCCTCCTGCAGGAACAGCGCCCAACTGAGATCAGGTCCGTGAAGAAGACAGTATAGTATTTGTATGCCCTAAAGGTTGCATTCTATTAGCACTTTGAAATTTCATACTATTGTGTAGAGAGCGAGTGTCAAAGCTTGAAGAGAATACCCTATTCTTAGTTGAAAAGAGCCTCAAAAGGTTATTCTCGGGATTGCCTGTTTAGTTATGATCTTCACTTTAGTGGAAAATACATCCAATGGTCCCTTGACCTCTAGAACATCTTAGGAGTCTGCTTCTCACTAGAAGTAACAGATTGAGTATGAGGGAGAGGAAGTCATTCAGAAATAACAGGAGTTCCATTCTCTGAGTTATTATTTGCGGGAGTGATATTATCAGTAACACAAAAGCTGTTGCGTCCACCTCATTCTCAATCTTGATTTCCTTGTTGGACGGGAGGTGTACTTTTCTAGGGATCAAAGTTTCTCTTGTAACCATTTTCTTACTCCGAGTACGCGTTACCGTTCAATAAGGAGACTCATGGCTGTCTATACTTAGCTCATTGTTTTCAAGAAGTAGTTTTACTGTGATGAAAGTAGGGACAATAAGAGTGCCAACTAAGTTATTCCCGAGCAACAACTGAACTCCTACAGTAGGTACTGGGTCTGAGCTAACAACAACAGATACTTGGGAAGTAATGAAGGGACACTGAAGGAAAATATTGACCATAGGCTAAGTCATTTTGTAAGTCAGGTCAGTCAAGACTACAGATTCTCCACTGAAGTTATGTGTTATGTCTGGAAGTGCCCCTTGCATGAGAACAGAATGAACAGCACCTGTGTCCCTGAGAATTATTATAGGCTATTAATTTCCATTCTTTACTGGAGCAACACTTCCATTAAATATGATAGGATCAAAGACGGAAGTGGGTTCATTCAGTCTTACATGTTGCAACTACTGATTTAGGGAATTGTATGACATTTTGATCTTTAGTAGCTGGTGGACGCTGGAGTTGCTTCAACACTTGACACTTAGGATGTGTACATTCAGATATGACATACCCTGTTTTTTTTTACAATATTTGGAATGTGGGGAGAGGGAAAGAGCTCAATTTCCAGGGCTGGTATCTATTAGAGAATAATTTTTAGAATAATTTTTACAATATTCACTCCATGAGCAAACAAGAAGATCCTGGGTGCCCACTAAGTGAACAAGAGTCATAAGCTCAGTTTCTGTTTCCTCTTTTACGTACCACAGCAGTGTAAATGGTAACATACTCTCCAACCGCTATTAAGTTTACAATATCAGCAAAAGTTTCAACCTTAAGAGCTGATAACCATCTTTTGAGTATTCTCAATTTTTCCGAGGCAAGGGTTACATAATTTAGATTCGCCTCCTTCCTAAGTGTCTGGAAGCTCTTTCCATAACTATCAGGGTCACTGAGTGAGCATGAAAAGTTGATTTGGCGAAATCATTATCATCTATGTCCTCTAGTCCACTTACAACTCCCGAGGATGTTCCTGACAGCTTAGGCATTAACAAAGCATTCAATGGTCTTAAACGAAGCACCTACATCCTCCTTGTCAAAAGCGGGGATTAAATTCTTGGCGTTACATAAATCAGACCAGAGTTGTTTTCCTGAAAGACTAACTCAGCATTCTGATTTATTTATAATTTTCACAATGTTTTTCAGTCGCGGAATTCACAAAAAAAAAGGAAGAAGAAAAAAATCAGACTTCACCGATATATTCCTGGTACAGTATCTTGGCAAGGTCGCCAATTTATGACATCCATATATATGGTGAAAATGTTTAAGCTATATATATATATATATATATATATATATATATATATATATATATATATATATATATATATATTGACCCAAAATAGCCATAAACACCTAACCTAAACACCAAACATTGGAATCAATTGAATTAATATAAATTACAAAATATTATTATCAATATCAAGAAAATAAACGAGCTAAATTTCTTCCTAGAGCAGACAAGACTGAAGTGCAGTCTAAGGAGATATGACTAAATCTCTCCTCTGGATTATTTGGAGGCGAAAAAGTTAACTCCCTTTTGAAAGGTGTATCTGAAGTTCAGGCTGAGGAAGCTCTCTCTGAGTTGGGGTGAAACAATATATATATATATATATATATATATATATATATATATATATATATATATATATATATATATATATATATATATAAAATATATATATATATATATATATATATATATATATATATATATATATATATATATATATATATATATATATATATATATATATATATATATATATATATATATATATACATACAGAAAACAGGAAAAAAATAGGAAATTAGTACTTTTGCTATTTCCATTTTTATTTCAAACTTGAATGAAGTATACTTGATAATATGAAATCAATTACAAATACATCATGACTTAAGTTAATATTTCGGTGTTCGGTTGATTATTGCAGATTCCAAGATGTTTCTAGTAATAATATCCTTTCTTCTTACTAAGAAAAAAACATTGTTCCAGTCAATATGGTGATTCCAATCATCATAATAATTGAACAAAGCACTGGAAGACTGATTATTTCGAACGTAATATTTCTGTTGATTGATACGAAATTTTAATGATTTGCTATAGTCTGGCCAACATAATACTCATCACAGTTTTTACATGGAGTCTTATATATAATATTAGAAGTGGAAACAGGACTATCTTTAATCAATATATTACAAAAAGTATTTTCATATTTGAAAGCTAAACGGACGTTTAATGTTCTCAAAATCCTGACTAAGCTATGACATCCCTGGAAATAGGGAATAACTAGGGTATTATTAAAATTCGAAACCACATTACTGTCGAGGAGGGATGGACTAATAAATATGCGTTTTGCTGCACTAATACAGATATTTAAGAACCAATTGGTAACAAAGATTTTTTTCCAATATCAATGATTTTATCAAATATAATCAAATAAACATATAATATTCAAAACCTTGAAACCTATAATTGGCCTGGACAGGGATTATAGTTTATAAAGCATCTGAACTAGAGTTAGGGTATTAACATTTCCCAAAGAATCAAAGTTCATATTTTTTTAACTTCCCAACCTCATTCTTGGCTTGTTCTACATTTAATATATATCCCTGCTATATAAGCATTTACAGTGATCAAATATACACAATATCTTATGTGAAAACATATTAACATATTATTGCCCCTGCCTGGGATTCGAAATTAGCACACATGGTCAGTACGGAAAGGTGATACCAACCGTACTACCACAAAAACGAAGAGGAAAACCTCTCAGGTAAACCACGTGTCCACCATGACCCATTCCATCTTACAGCGGAACATCTACGACAACAAAACTCAGCTAACTGTTAGCACTATGGAATTATCACATTTTACTAATTATCTACGTTCGTTTTACTCTCTCCTCTAAAGCTCACTCATTGCTTGCTTTAATACGTAATTCAAATCCCTGCTACATAGACATCTACAACAATCAAATAAATAAATAATCATCCTTGAAAACATGAATTATATGCACCACGAGTGAAGTTGGGAAGTGGGAGTAAAATGAACATAGATATTCAGTAGATTGTGCTCCTTCTCTAGCTACTGGAGATACACTTTAAATTTAAAGAATCCCTAGTGGGACAGTATCCTCACGACCTCATATATCAATAAGGAAGAAAAATGGCGCTCTATAAGGTTAACTACGTTCAAGAATGTCTCTTCAATTACTGATAATGTTCACAGGCCAGTAATCACCAGAATTTTTTTTTTGGGTGGGTTAAAACCTTGTTTTAGGGGGGTGAGTAGGATGGGGGCATATGGATTTTAATGAGTAAGGGATGGCTAAAGGTCTTTTCTGCGGTGTGTGTGAACGAAGTCATCAAGAACAGTTCAATAATGCAGATTTAATTATTGGAATTTATTGTTTCATTTAATAAGGGTTTTAAAAGAGGGGAGGATATTGTTATATATTTACTATTGTGGATAGAATTGTAAGCCATTTGTGTGCCTTTATCTATCTATCTATCTATCTATCTATCTACCTATCTATCTATCTATCTATCTATATATCTATATTTCTTTTTTGAGCGGCCTCTGTCTCCCTTCCTCATTATCTCTTTCTTTTTTTACTCAATGTTTTCTTTCTTCCTAGTTTTTGGGTAAGTTCATTCTAAGTGGGAAACTGCGTAACTCCTGTCTCTTTTACTCATTTTCTTTTTTCACTTATTTTACAAGTTCTTTTTCTTTTCTTTTTTTGAATTATATGGGTGCAACCCAAGTAAAGAGATGACTGATCTCTGCTTCTAATACTTATTATCTCTTTATCTATTCCTCTTCATTTCCCCCTTTTCTTTTTTTTTTTTTTGAATGGAGTGGGTTCAGTCCAAGTGAGGAGTTGACCGACCTCTGCCTCCCATAGTTATTTTTTTTCTCCTTACTCAGCATATTCTTCATTCCTTGGGGTGGGTGAACAATGTTACTACCCTCGTGTTCTCCTCCGTGTTGTATTGAGTAACAGTTAACTGAATAGGGAGGGGGTGCAGGAGTAATACTACCCCTTCATTATTCATCCAATAAAGTGTTATTTTTTTTTCGGTCAGTCCCCCTTATAAGGTGGATTATGGCCCTTGTTTACAGACAGACGGGTAGATAGATAGATAGATAGCCAGATGGAGCTTAACACTAGCAAATATCACAGGGTGCAGTAAGGTGCTTGCGAGTATATGCATTACGGTATTATTATAGTACCTGGATGCGTGGGAAGGTCTG
>JAXCGZ010001941.1:82500-87500 GCA_037179515.1 Halocaridina rubra | reverse complement strand
TTGTCCAAACCATCGACTGATACCAAGTACTTAAAAGAGAAAGTTAAAATACAAACATTATGCACTACGTATAGACGAACTGTTACCGATATACAACAGACTTTAAAATTAAGCTTAACGAAAAACAAGAGGTATGTAACAGAGATCAAGGTAACTAAGCCACGAAATTCATATTCATAAGGTTAACAAACCCGAGTGAATGCAAAAATCGTATTCACGTATAAAAACTCCGTTCCACGAGAAAGTTTCAAGTAAGATTCAGTTGCCTAAAGGAGATATTCTTAGTGATAAAAAGAAAAAGAATTATAGAGGTGAATATCATAAACTCTACTTGTAAAATACTCGTCTCTTTAAATGTGTATATATAGCACTACGATACGACTAGAAAAGAGGAGGATATGTTAAACAGAACAATGAAGAGCCTCAGGAGATCAGTGGGAAGAAGTTGAGTGTAAGGGGTGGGATATTGGGCAGGGAGAGATAACGCCAAACTCTGCCCTCTTATGCAAGTAAGAACCAGGTTCTTTTAGATGTTCCCCCCGGCTTCATACTTAGTTTACGAAGCAATAGATGCCAATCCCTTGATTGCCAAAAGTAGCTTCTGGACTTGATTGCAGAGATGCTTCTAACTCATCTCTGAGGCGGCGATCATTTAAAGTCTTGAAGTTGTATTAACGGCTGCTGGGTATGACAGACACTCAAATTCTTGGAGGAGAAATCCTTTTGTTGCTGCTGCAGTATTTATATTTAATGTCCGCTCTTTTGTTCTTGTCTCACTGGGAGTGTTCCTATCTTCGGCTAATCTGACTGTTTTCTTTTTATTTTATATTTTCCCTTATTTTACTCTTGCTAACTTGTGAATCACTTTTCTCTTCATCACATGTACTCATTTCTTCTTCTTCTTCTTCTTCTTCTTCTTCTTCTTCTTCTTCTTCTTCTTCTTCTTCTTCTTCTTCTTCTTCTTCTTCTTCTTCTTCTTCTTCTTCTTCTTCTTCTTCTTCTTCTTCTTCTTCTTCTTCTTCTTCTTCTTCTAATACATAAATACAGTACCAAAGCGCTTTCAATTACACCACTGAAGGTTTAAAAGAAGCAAGCCTCAAAGCTTTCTTCTTCTTCTTCTTCTTCTTCTTCTTCTTCTTCTTCTTCTTCTTCTTCTTCTTCTTCTTCTTCTTCTCCTCCTCTCCTCCCTCCTCCTCCTCCTCCTCCTCCTCCTCCTCCTCCTTCTTCTTCTTCTTCTTCTTCTTCTTCTTCTTCTTCTTCTTCTTCTTCTTCTTCTTCTTCTTCTTCTTCTCTTCTTCTTCTTCTTCTCTTCTTCTTCTTCTGTTGTTTGTGTTGTTGTTGTTGTTGTTGCTGTCCTTCTTCTATCAATGGATTTCACTCCTTTACCAGACTCACTATCGTCTTAAATTATTTATTCCTTTTATGTAATGGATCTTTTAACACTACGAGACTTTCAGTAATGATCATTCAGTTTTAACTAGCTTCTCTTTTTTTCAAGTTGCTATTCTCTCTCTCTCTCTCTCTCTCTCTCTCTCTCTCTCTCTCTCTCTCTCTCTCTCTCTCTCTCTCTCTCTCTCTCTCTCTCTCTCTCTCTCTCTCTCTCTCTCGTAGTGACTGAACAGGTAAGTGTATCGTACTTACAACCTATGTTTGTTTGAATAATATATTCTCGGGCAAAAACTATTCATATTTGATTATCATAGCTATTCGAAATTCTTATGTCTGCTTACCTTGAAGAAAAATAAATTATATCCATCGTATATAATTATGATTAATTTAAGCATAGTCAGTATATTTTCTGTGATGTCTTCATTACATATTAGTTTGCAAAAATTGATTCTAAGCAATACTAAAATATTTATCCATGATTTCGACATCCAATCTTTATATTGTAATAGTTGTTCTAAACAATGTCAAATATACATTTATGCGATGTTTACATTCCAGTCCTGTAATAATTATTCTAAGCAATGTTAATGACTCTTTACGTGATGCCTATATCCACTCTTATTCTGTAATGATGATTTAAAAGCAGTGTCCGAATACATTTACATGATGGCCATATCCATTCTTATATTGTAATTATTATTCTAAACAATTTCAAATATACTTTTACCTGACGGTCTACAAACGCTCTTTTATTGTAAAAGTTATTCGTAGGCATGTTAGACATGTTTTCATATGATATCTACGCCAACTCTTATGTAATAATAATGTTTCCAAACAATGCCATTATACTTATAAATGGTGTCTACATTCAATCTTATATTATAATATTTATTTTAAGCATTATCAAATATATCTATCAATGATGTTATTTCTGATATATATATATATATATATATATATATATATATATATATATATATATATATATATATATATATATATATATATATATATATATATATATATATATATATACACATATATATATATATATATATATATATATATATATATATATATATATATTTATATTTATATATATATATATATATATATATATATATATATATATATATATATATATATATATATATATATATATATATATATATATATATATATATATATATATATATATATATTGTAAGAATACTCACTGTATATATTGTGGATTGTTATTTAATTTCATTCTCTCTCTCTCTCTCTCTCTCTCTCTCTCTCTCTCTCTCTCTCTCTCTCTCTCTCTCTCTCTCTCTCTCTCTCTCTCTCTCTCTCTCTCTCTCTCTCTCTCTCTCTCTCTCCAATTATTGCTTCATTAAGGGGATTTGCTAAGCAGTCATATGAAGAACTCTAGTTCTGCTGCAGTTATTTTGAAGAACAGTCATAGTTCGTAGACTCGGATCAACTGGCTATAACGCACTTATGGCTATTTATCACCAAGTTTTCTAACATAAAGAAGAATATATATATATATATATATATATATATATATATATATATATATATATATTTATATATATATATATATATATATATATATATATATATATATATATATATATATATATATATATATATATATATATATTATCGTTGCAGGTGTCACAATTAGTTCCGATGAATGGGAAATGATGCAGACCTGGATGCAGCTATAAGGAGGATTAAGGCTAGATACACTTCCTAACACCAAATGGTAAGGATTGAACCCATTATGTCGAGCGTGTGTTTTACCACAGAGCTACCGCAGGGCTTCTAGCGATACCTAACCTAACCTAAAGTTATAAAAACGGATAAAGAGAAGAAGAATATGTGTTGAGGAACATAGCTGCGGGACAGAGTCTAGTGCAGCATATGCATGTCTCTTCTTGCGCATATGCTTAAACTGCAGTTAATTCTAACATAGCCCTGTTAATTCAACTGTTGTATTCAATGAACTTATTGAGCTGACAAGTGCTAGAAGATGACAGACACTTCTCGTATTTTTTTCACATTTTTGACAACATAGCACCAGCCGCCCGTTGCGATACTTCAGCTGAAGGATTTTTAAACTTGAATAGGACTGTCCAGGACAGTTCGATGTTAAGTCTTCCTTCAGTTACGGTTATATTTTATGCCTACATCAACACTGAATATTCTTGGATAATCGTTACACATGTCTTATTATCCCTTCACATCTAACAAGCCATTACACTCTCCATTTCTGTTTCTCTTTATTTTACGTATTCTTCGTGCCCAGGCTCGGTGGGGGCTGTTTTATTATATTTTATTTTTTGGGCCGTCCTGGTGTCACAATCATAAAAAAAACAAAAAAAAACATTAAGTGAAAAATCCAGCCAAAGGGACGCAAGCCAGTTCAACGCGGTGCCGGCTCCAAGCCCGGTTCAATAGTGTCGGTTGGTGTGAGGATGAGCATTCGGCGGTAAAACTTATAAGTCCACCATAGTCCCTTCTCTTTCCACTCTGGGACTGCTTTAGTCTCTTCTATATCGGCAGGTTTTTCTCATATTTATACGGGGCAACCGTTCTTCCCTAGCCTATTAGAGACTAATGTTTGCTCTCAGCTAACAGTTTAACTGCTGGTTGGCCTTCCTAACACCAAGCCATAAAGCCAGATTCAGGCTCAGCATATATGAATCTTTAATCAGAATATGTAACCTGGTAAAAACAATGTAAATTGATTGCTGGACGTCTTGAAAATATTCCGTGTGTGTGTGATTACCTAATTGTGATTACCTAATTGTGTTTACGGGAAAGAGCCCAAAGCTCGTATCTTCCCGTCTCCTGATCGGTTCCATTTTATACTTAGTGATACTTATCATACCTGTCCGTAAAACTATGGATTGAGATAGCATTAACTACCTCCTCGCTTAGCGAATTCCAATTATCAACTACTCTTACACTGAAAAAGTATTTCCTTACATCCTGCAAAGAACTTTTCTTACGAAGCTTCAAACTATGACCTCTAGTTCTAGAGCCAGCCATATCAAAATATCGATCCCTATCCACTCTATCATAACCATGAAGGAATTTAAAGACTGTCACCATATCCCCCCCTCACTCTTCTAGCTTCGAGTGATGGTAAGTCTAATTCCCTCAGCTTCTCATCATAACTGAGATTGCGTATTTCTGGCACCAGTTTCGTGGCATGTCTTTGAACTTTTTCAAGCTTAGCTATGTGCTTTTTCAAGTGCGGATTCCAAAAGGGGGCTGCATATTCGAGTTTTGGCCTCACATGGGTTACATAAATATTTCTGAACATTTCCTTGTCCATGTGCCTGAAGGCTACCCTTACATTTGATAAGAATGCATATGCTGCCCTTACTATGCCATTTATATGTATTTCTGGAGACAAATCTGCCAGTATGTTTACTCCCAGATCTCTCTCATTTTCTGTCTCTTGAAGTTGTACTCCAGCCACCGAGTAGTCAAGCTTGGGCCTTCTTGCACTTGTACCCATTCTCATTACCTTACATTTTGAAGTATTGAATTTCATTAGCCACTTTTCTGACCACTCATGCAGATCATTTAGATCCTCCTGAAGTTCTCTACCA
>JAXCGZ010001941.1:62500-75000 GCA_037179515.1 Halocaridina rubra | reverse complement strand
TACATACATACATACATACATACATACATACATACATACATACATACATACATACATACATACATACATACATACATACATACATACATACATACATACATACATACATACATACATACATACATACATACATACATACATACATACATACATACATACATACATACATACATACATACATACATACATACATACATACATACATACATACATACATACATACATACATACATACATACATACATACATACATACATACATACATACATACATACATACATACATACATACATACATACATACATACATACATACATACATACATACATACATACATACATACATACATACATACATACATACATACATACATACATACATACATACATACATACATACATACATACATACATACATACATACATACATACATACATACATACATACATACATACATACATACATACATACATACATACATACATACATACATACATACATACATACATACATACATACATACATACATACATACATACATACATACATACATACATACATACATACATCTTATGCAGATGTAGTGAAGAAAAATGTGGCAGTAAAAGTGGTAGTGAGAGAGGCTTTACTGGAAAATGTAAATGCTGTTGAATACAAAGAAGCAGTAACAGAAAAAACGAAAATTGTTGTGACTGAAAGGGCTAATCAAATGATCAAGCAAGCACTTCCAGAGCATCTTAAAAATGCATCCTCTTTCACAGCTTTCAAAGGCAAACTATATCGTTTTCTTTTGGACAAATAGTTGCTGCTCATTAAGAACTAATTATTCTCATTGTAAGGAAACAAATATGGAAATGATGCCGA
The DNA here is from genome assembly GCA_037179515.1 of Halocaridina rubra. Taxonomy (NCBI): domain Eukaryota; kingdom Metazoa; phylum Arthropoda; class Malacostraca; order Decapoda; family Atyidae; genus Halocaridina; species Halocaridina rubra. Next base: position 74,136 of record JAXCGZ010001941.1, on the reverse strand, counting down.
TAATAACGATCCTGTATCTAGTGGCATACTTACTACTTTATTATTAACATTATTGTAACATTTTTATTACAGCATTATTATTCTCTATGAAAGCTACATTTAATTTAACTATATGTCTAACCCACTTATTTGTTAGTTTAATTACATGTCTACTTATAAGTTACTATTAATGTTGAATAACCATTGTACAAAATGGAAATAAATGTTTTTGTTTGTTTTTTGTTTGTTTGTTTTGTTAGTCAGTGATGATCTCAGGCATAAGTGAATCCCAGGAACTAACATGGCTGGGGAGACTTGAACAGAAGAAAGTTAGGGTTTTAAACCTGACAAAGAAACTTGGAAAGTGTGTGGTCCAGAGAATATTGTAAGCATTCACCGAATTGGTAAATACTCTAAGGAGGGCAAGGCAAGAATAATGAAAATAATCTTTAAGTGAGGGGAGACATGTAAAGAATTATTGATGAGGGCAAAAATTCTGAAAGACCTTCAAGTATTCAAATCCGTGCTCATTAGACCATATAGAACATAGAAAGAGATGGTAAGGTACAAAAGCTTATTGCAAAAAGCTTAAAGGTTAAATAAGGGAAGAAATGAAGATAAGAAACAAAATTGTATCAGATTTCCTTCAGCCAGAGGGGTGATAAAGAAGATAATGCAGGGAAATTATGGGTTACTGCCTCATTACGACTTCTGTATGCAAATGATGATGGGGTACCTGGTAAGGCAGTAGAATTAATGGATAGGATTCATAACAGTATTGCAAATATTATATAGGTTACAGAGAATTGAGTTAAAACACAAACAGTGTCACAGTTTTTCCTAAGGACCTCAAATTATCAAGGGATGAAAAATGCGAGAGGACTGGTGGAGGGATAGCATGGCTTATAAGTGAGAGGATCCATGTTGAAGAAATAAACTTTGCTATAGCAAATAAGTTAAGGAATTTGTAGATGCTTGCATAAATACTGGCTCAGAGAATATTATAATAGCAGTTGTATATAACCCACCAAGGAACCAACATAGGCTAGAAGTTTGAGAAAAGTCATACAGGTACTCTCGAAGTCATAAACTTTGCTGTTGATATCGCATAGGAGAGAAAGTGTAGGATTTTCATTATGGAAGATTTTAATCATAGAGAGATAGATTGGACTAATTTTGACCTGAACATTGGAGATGATTCTCTTGGGGCAAGATACCTAGATTGTGTTAAAGGACATTCCTTCACCAACATATACTGGAACTATCTAGGGCCAGGGGTGGGAATGAGTGATCACTGCTCAATCTGAAATTCACAGATAATATGTTGATTATAGGCAAATTTGAGTATGAGCCACCAATCGGAAAAAGTGACCACTGTGTGTTGTTGATGAAGTATATCATTGAAGATTTATTCGCCTGAGAATAGGAGTACTTAGAAGGGCATGAGGAGGAACCATCCGAAAGGAGATTACCTCAAAACTAATGAGTTTTTTACATTTATTGACTTGAATACCTTATTTAACAACAAATCTGCATGAGATGTATGACATATTTTAAGAGGAATATGGGAAGAGAGTTACTAGTTGCATACCATCCACCAAAATAGCTATTCATGCCAGAGAGAAATAGATCAATAATAAGTGAAAGAGAGCTACAGAGTGGAGAGATATGCTGGAATAGGTATAGGACATTGTTTTACAATCTTTTTGTGACCATGGCCCACTTTGCCATCCCTAATTACTCATGGCGCACTGCCTTACAGATATGTGTAATGGTGATAATAAAGTCATTATAAAGCTTATTCAAAACACTTAATTAGTTCTACGTTTTCATTTATGACATTAATCACTGGCCTGCATTTACTGTAAGTAAATCATGTCCATTGTAATCAACTCAATTAACACTTTTTCATTTATGAAATCAAACTTTGAAGTCTGTGGCCCCCCTGACTACTGCTCATGGATCACCAGTGGGCCATGGACCACAGGTATAAAACCACTGGTATTGGAGAAGAAAAAATATAAATGCCTGGCAGACTTGCAAACAAGCAATAAATGATTACCTAAGTAATGCCAGAGAGAAATAGATCAATAATAAGTGAAAGAGAGCTACAGAGTGGAGAGATATGCTGGAATAGGTATAGGACATTGTTTTACAATCTTTTTGTGACCATGGCCCACTTTGCCATCCCTAATTACTCATGGCGCACTGCCTTACAGATATGTGTAATGGTGATAATAAAGTCTTTATAAAGCTTATTCAAAACACTTAATTAGTTCTACGTTTTCATTTATGACATTAATCACTGGCCTGCATTTACTGTAAGTACATCATGTCCATTGTAATCAACTCAAATAACACTTTTTCATTTATGAAATCAAACTTTGAAGTCTGTGGCCCCCCTGACTACTGCTCATGGATCACCAGTGGGCCATGGATCACAGGTATAAAACCACTGGTATTGGAGAAGAAAAAATATAAATGCCTGGCAGACTTGCAAACAAGCAATAAATGATTACCTAAGTAAAAAATAAAGACAGATTATGAGAGGGATATTACCAAGAAGGCTAAAGAAATCCCAAGCTTTGTCAGAGGAATAGTGAAGGTCAAAGAACAGGATTTAAGCTTAAAGAGGGCAGATGGAAGCATCATTGCGACAGATGAAGAGATCTGAAAAAATTGAACAAGGAGTTTTAGTCAGTATTTACTGTAGAAAATACCCCATCTCCTCAGATGCAGAGATAAGAGATCATGGGCTGGCATTAGAGAACATCATCTTTCCAACTACAAAGGTATGCAAGACATTGCTGAGTTAGATGCCCATAAAGCAATGGGTCCCATTGCTTTTGCTAAACCAATCTTGGTGGTGCTATGCCTTATATTTGAAAATCACTGGAATCATGGTAGATTCAAAGATGCTGGAAATAAGTAAATGTGTACCTATCTTCAAGAGGGAAGGAGAGTTACTGCTCTAAACAATAGGCCTGTTTCCTTGACCAGCATAGTTGGCAAAGTTATGGAGAAACTAAAAAAAAAAAAAAAAAAATCTTTTCACTTGGAATCCTTCAACTTATTGTCAGTGAGACAATATGGTTTCAGAGAATGCAGATCTACAGTAACAAACTAATTAGAATTTTATGAGGTAAGCCAGATTTTACAAGAGAGGGTTAGGCAGCTTGCATATTCTTAAATTTTGATAAGGCATTTGATACGGTCCCACATGGGAGACTTTAAGAAGCTGCAAGTAAATGGCAAGAATAGGTGGATATGTCTTGGAATAGATAAAAACTTATTTAGAGGGAAGGGAAGAGAGACTTAGAGTATGAAACTCACTGTCTGCCTGAAGAAGGGTTAGTAGTGGCGCTCCGCAGGGTTCAGTTTTAGGGCCACTTTTGTTCCTTGTATATGTAAATATCCTACCTGAGTCTGTATAGTCATTTTTGAATTTGTTTGCGCATGATGCAAATATTGTGAAGAAAATAAAGATAAGAGCAATGTTGAAGAACTTCAGGAAGACATAAATAGTCTTCACGAATGGTCAGAAAAGTGTCTAATGAAATTCAGTACTTCAATATGTAATATGTAAGGTGATGAGAATAGGTACAAGTGCGGGAAGGCACAATCATGGGTACTCAATTGCAGGTGCAGAACTTCAAGAGACAAGGAATGAGAGATTGAAAGGCATAACAACCTTATTCTTGAGGCTTCACCTTAGAAAGATAAGGAGAATCTGGCTATTCTCTTTTATGTTATTAGTATACAACTAGATTTTCCTTTCTGGAACTGACGTGACTGAAGTGTCATCTAGAAAAGACGATCTTGGAGTCCTCTATAGCAGATGATACTGATGTCCTCTTTAGCAGATGATACTAGAGTTCTCTATAGCTGACGATAGAGGAGTCATCTATTGCCGACAATCCTGGAGTCGTCTATAGCCGACGATCCTAGAGTCGTCTATAGCCGACGATACTCGAGTCGTCTATAGCCGACGATACTGGAGTCCTCTCTAGCCGACGATACAGGAGTTCTCTCTAGCCAACGATACGAGAGTTCTCTCTAGCCAAGTGGCTCTTAACCTGGGGGTCGCAACCCCCCGGGTGGTTGTAAGATGCGTTTGGTAGGTTGTGAGATGATGCTAAGAAATAAATAAAAAATATCATTATTATGGTCGACTTTTGTTTTGAAAACTGAGCCAAAATAATTCTGCTCATAAATTTCAAACAAATAATAAATTGAATGTTTAATTTCAGTACATAAAACTTTTTTTTTTTTTTTTGACTATATGTTTCATTATTTTTCTGTAACAAGTTACAAACTGATATTCAACCTAAAGAATAACGCTGTAAATGAGAGCCGGGCGGGACAATAGTAACGTTGTTCGTGGCTGTACGGATTCAACATTAATTCTATAAAACAAACTGTATTGCTTTGCATATTTTGTCTCATAAGATTGTATTTTTCTTATTCGTATATATGAAATATAGATATATATATATATACCATGCAATTTCATAATATTATTCTTTATAGTTCTATTGTTACATTTCATGAAGTCTAATTGTAGCTCGCATATTCGTAAACCTTTTACTCATTTCAGTTAATGTAAAACCAAAAATTAATAAATGTGTTAAGTGTACAATGCGTGAAACTTGAATATTCATCTTATTATATTTGTTGTTTTAATCCGGGGCATAGGCATGCACTGTGTGTGTGTGTGTGTGTGTATGTGTGTGTGTGTGTGTGTGTGTGTGTGTGTGTGTGTGTGTGTGTGTGTGTCAGAAGCACTTCGGGGGAAGGCAGGGGTCATGAGTCTCTACTAATATTGTTTGGTATGGACGTGGGCTAAAAAAGGTTGAGAACCACTGCTCTAGCCGACGATACAGGAGTTCTCTCTAGCCAACGATACAGGAGTTCTCTCTAGTCGACGATACAGGAGTTATCTCTAGCCAACGATACAGGAGTTCTCTCGAGCCGACGATAAAGGAGTTCTCTCTACCCGACGATACAGGAGTTCTCTCTAGCCGACGATACAGGAGTTCTCTATAGTCGACGATACAGGAGTTATCTCTAGCCGATGATAGTTCTTTCTAGTCGACGATACAGGACTTCTCTCTAGCCGACGACAGAGGAGTTCTCTCTAGTCGACGATACAGGAGTTTTTTCTAGACGACGATACGGGAGGGCTTCTCATTGTAGGTGAAATAGTAAACACTCTTTCGAAAGGAGTGTGAAGTTAAGGGTGACGAAACACAGTGTTCTTGATTAATAATTACCGGGCAGTTAAGGGTAAATGTCCCTTGCGGGTTCGTATTTACAGAGGAGTTGTAACACTAGCAATAAAGCATCCATCTTCAAAAATGTAGTAAACATATAATAAAAAAATTTATATTATCGTTTCAAGATCTACTAGTAAACATATGGGTAGATTTGTCTCCGGAAATGCAATTAAATGGCATAGATAGAACTGCATATCCTTTCTTAGGAAATGTAAAGGTGGCCTTCGGGCAAATGGACAAATAAATGTTCAGAAATATTTATGTAGCTTATATGAGGGCAAAGACTGGATATGCAGCATCCTTTTTGGAATCCGCAATTGAAAAAACCTTGAAATAAGCTGAAGAAGTTCATACATGCTGCGAAAATGGAGCCAGAAATACACAGTCTCAGTTGTGAAGAGACCCTGAAGGAATTAGACTTCCATCACTTGAAGCTAGAAAGATGAGGGGAATATGGTGATTGTTATTAAATTCCATTATGTTTTTGCCAGTGCATAGAGATCGATAGCTTGATGTAGCTGGTTCTAGAACTAGAGGTCATAATTTGAAGCTTCTTAAGAAAACTTCTTTGCATGAGGTAAATAAGTGCTATTTTAGTGTAGGATTAGTTGAAGAGCTTGGAGATAGTTAATGCTATCTCATTTCATGGTTCTAAGGACAAATATGATAAGTATCATTGAGTATAAAAGTAGAATCGACCAAGAGACAGGGATATACGAGCTTAGGGCTCTTTCCCTTAAGCACAATTAGGTAAGTACATATAGGTAATTACATGCATGCTTACCTACTTACTCGTATGCATGCATATCTTCATAAATGTCATCATACATACATGCATCCTTATACATACATGCATACAAACATACATACATACATACATACACACACTACATACATGCATACACGCACGCATGCACGCACGCATACACTCACGCATGCACGCACGCACGAACGCATGCACGCACGTACACACGCATGCACGCACGCATGCACGCACGCACTCACGCATGCACGCATACACGCATGCTTACATAAGATATTCGGTATTGTAATAGCTCTAGGCAACATATTAATATAATAAACAGTGGACTCTGCAACAACTCTCGTGGTTTCCAAACCTGAACCACTTTTGCCTGCGAGCTAGCAGCCGTAACCAGTTGTTAGCGAGTAACACGTGCAATGACATATGCAACTTAACCAACCTAACCGACAATCTTAATAGAAAGTTTCCACATAATCAAAATAATAAAAAGTAACAATGAATGAACTTTCCCACCTCGACGCCAATTCTCATAAATGTGTGTGTAATTATGTGTGTATGCGTGCGTGTGTATGTGTGTTTGAGTGTGTGTGTGTGCGTTTATTTGCGTGAACATACGTATTTACCTGATTGCTTTTACCTAAATGTGATCGTAACTTGTCCTTTCCTATTTGATTAAATTTTATACTCACTAACACTTGTCGTATTTATCCTTAAAAGCAAATAAAATTTATTTGCTTACTTATTGCATTTAAATAATCTACTAATGTTACCCTAACTGAATACTTCCATCCAGCAAAGCAGTTTTCTTCCATAACTTCAAACTAAGCCACCGTTTTAGACTTTCATATTAAATATCGATCATTACACACCATGTCAAAACTCTGAAGGAATTAAAAAAAAGTTACTCTATCTCATCACTTCTTATCTTCTAGTAATGGTAAAGCCGACTGCATCAGCCTTTTCTAATAAAAAGGATCACTCGTTTTTGTTTCCAGTTTCGAGGCATGTATAATTTTTTTCAATATATGCATACATACATATATATATATATATATATATATATATATATATATATATATATATATATATATATATATATATATATATATATATAAATATATATATATATATATATATATATATATATATATATATATATATATATATATATATATATATATATATATATATATATATATATATATATATATATATATATATATATATATATATATATATATATATATAAATATATATATATATATATATATTATATATATATATATATATATATATATATATATATATATATATATATATATATATATATATATATATATTATATATATATATATATATATATATATATATATATATATATATATATATATATATATATATATATATATGTATATATATATATATATATATATATATATATATATATATATATATATATATATATATATATATATATATATATATATATATATATACAGAGAGAGAGAGAGAGAGAGAGAGGAGAGAGAGGAGAGAGAGAGAGAGAGAGAGAGAGAGGAGAGAGAGAGAGAGAGATCTAGAACTTGAAATATGAGGAGAACTTTGCTAAGATACCAGCCATATCCCTATACAACACAAGCAGTAGTGACCAATATAGGAAATATTCCATGTAGTAGGTTGGCCCATGGTGCCGTCCCTCCCGTTGCGATACTGCAGTTGAAGGTTCTCTGTGGATTTAAATAGGACTGTTCAGGGCAGTCCGATGTTAAGTCTTTCTCCAGTTACGGCTCTTCTTCTATGCCTACATCAACACCGAATAATCTTTGATATTCGTTACACATTTATAATCCCTACACACCTGACACGTCATGACACTTCCTCATCTCTGTTTCTCTTAATGTTTTCTTCGTGCCCAGAGGTGATGAGGGCAGTTTTATTTTTCTTTACGCCCATCCAGGTGTCACAGTCATAAAAAAAAGTAAAGGAAGAAAAAGCTAAATAAGATTCTGAAGTACATTCTCCTTTCATAGTCATTAGAAACAGTATTTCCCTCAGGTTAATATACAACGATGGTAATGGCCCTTCGTCCATTCTGACGATGTTTAGGGATCATAACGGTACATTTGTTCCCTTGGAAATTGGCACTAAAGAGTGGTAGAGATGACCACTCGCCTTTAGGGAAGCCATACCGCACAATCTATCAGGGTCGGTTATCTTGGAGAGGTCAAGACTTGCTTGCAATCACTCCAGTACACTCTATTGCTTTTTTTTCAGTTTTTTATTAGATTCCCCCGAAAATCTGGTTTTTCTTTATTTATTTGAAAGAATGTCGGTGAAGCTGAGACCACTCTCGCAATTAGTAAAGCTATTATGCATATAGCGTATCTGGGTCGGCCATCTTGAAGAGGTCAAAATTTGATTAAAAAAAAGTGCAATTTTTTTTTGCGAACTTTTTACCAGAATTTAAGTTATTTATTTATTTATTTGGATTAATGGTGGTAAAACTGACCACTCTAGACCGGAGGGATGCCATAAGTTATTGTCTATCAGGGTCGGCGATCTTGGAGAGGTTAAGACTTGATTGCAAACAACACAATACAATTTATGGGCCTTTTTATTTAGTTCTTTTGGGGGCACTCCCAGAATTCGAGTCATTTATTATTTTATGATATTCTGATTTCGATGTCCTATTTGTGTCATTTTGAAAAATTTTGAATGGTTTTCAAATCTTATTTTGAATTCATTTGCTTAAAAAGTTTTTTTTTTTCAAGCATGAAAGGAAAAGCCGTTTCAAAATACAATGAAGAGAGAGAGAGAGAGAGAGAGAGAGAGAGAGAGAGAGAGAGAGAGAGAGAGAGAGAGAGAGAGAGAGAGAGAGCAAAAAGGGAAAAAAAAATCCTCGACCTCTTGCGACAGATAGTCATCTTGTTATCCACCAAAGACTGGAAAAAGACAGACCTGAACATAAGGACCAAAATATTATTAGGTTATAACATGAATTTCTACCTTCGGAAAAACGGCCTGAAAGCTTGTTCGAACGGAGGCAAAGAAGCCGGGTGAGCGCGTGTCAAGCCTGAGGGAGAAGGTTTGGAAGAAGTCTCTGTAACCCCCCCCCCCCTCACAACCATTCCAGTGAAACCTCTTCACCGCTTTTGGAATCTTCTCTCCTCACTCAACCTCTGCCTTTTTTATTCCATAATTTCCAAGGTTCTCCAACAAAAGGCCGGTTTCGTTGACGCTTATGGGGATTTTTTTTTTTTATATCTAAATTAGAGTATATTTCAATCTCACAAAGGCACAGATTTTCCACAGTGAAAACGCTGAACCAAATAATACTGACATTTCTATACGGATTGAACCTACTTACATGTGGAATATTGAACAGCCTGAATTTGTTCAAAACACTTTCGACACCGCTGTGTCTTCAGGTCAGAATAATTTCACAAAAAGTAAGTGTAGTCTGCCCCTGATTCTGCAAGAGATAAGGCGCGCCCTGACCACAGACACCTTATCCCTTCCTCTTCCAGTTTCCCGAGGGTACAACAGAGGTCATTGCGTGTGTGTGTGTGTGTGTGTGTGTGTGTGTGTGTGTGTGTGTGTGTGTGTGTGTGTGAGAGAGAGAGAGAGAGAGAGAGAGAGAGAGAGAGAGAGAGAGAGAGAGAGAGAGAGAGAGAGAGAGAGAGAGAGAGAGAGTAATAATAATAATAATAATAATAATAATAATAAATCTTTATTTCCAATGTACATTGGGTATTCAAATAAGATGCATATATATTCCAGATAGACATCTGTGGTGTACGATATAGACATACTAAAACAAACAAGTCATAAATATGAGTGTACTATTAAAAATTACAAGTAAAATCTTCCTTTAAGAGTAACTTCTTAAGATTATATTTAAAAGTATACAATGAACCAGCATTTTTTAGTTCTCTGGGAAGCTGATTATATAAATGAGGTCCACGAATGTTTATATCTCTTGAGCCAATATCAGTTTTAGACCTTCGTACTAATAAATCTTCCCCTTGATGGGTAGTTAACCCGGTAACTGAGCTTACTGTAGAAAAATTATACAAGCAATCAGGAAGATTGTTTCTCAGTATATTAAAAACAAAGGTACATATATCAAAAACATATTTATCTCTAATCTTTATCCATTCTAGATCTTTTAAAACAGGAGAGATGTGCTCGTATTTTCTTACATTGCCAACAGCCACTCGTGCTGCAAAGTTTTGTAACTTTTGTATTCTTTGTAATTGAGTCTTATTTGTACATCCCCAAACTTTGAGACAGTAATTAATTAAACTCATAGCTAAGGACTGGACAATTATTATACGAGTTGATGTTTCAAATGAGTCTTTTACCCTATTTAGATATATTAGAGTACCCATCACTTTTTTATTAATTTCATCTATATGCATTTCAAAATTCATGTAACGGTCAAAATAGACACCTAGGTTCTTTACCGAGTTCATTGGCTTAATTATATTACCGTTAAAATTTATATGAAGATTGTCATCAACTTCTGATAATAATTGTCTGGATCCGATAAGAATAGATTGGGTTTTAGTTTCATTAAGTAACAGACCATTTTTTAGAAAGTAACGTTTAGCCATATACAAAATTTCTTCTGCTCTACGAATAATATTTTCTAAATCATTAATTTCTCCTTCTATTAAGATTTGAGTATCGTCAGCATATTGAATGACATAACAGTGAGAGAGAGAGAGAGAGAGAGAGAGAGAGAGAGAGAGAGAGAGAGAGAGAGAGAGAGAGAGAGAGAGAGAGAGAGAGAGAGAGAGAGAGAGAGAGAGAGAGAGAGCTACATATGTAGGCAGCGACTATACCACATGGGTAAAGAGATAGAATCATTTACAGAAGGACAGGCACATTAATGTCTCTTTATGTCATATCGTGAAATATACCTATAAATGCAGAATACATTCAAAGTGATAAGGAAAATCTAACTATTTTAATGTTTAGAGTATTTTAATGTTTATAATATACGAGCATAAACAGAGAGATAGAAAAATAGATATAGATAGATAGGTAGGTATATAGGTGGGTAGATAGAGAGATAGATAGACATACAGATAGAGAGATTGATAGATATCAGATACATAGATATATAAGCATATTAATATGGTAAAAATTAAGTACAGCATATTGTTTAAAATTTGATGTCCATAAAAATATTCTGCTTAAAATACACATTCATTTTTTCATTCTAGCTTAGTGTTGTTATTTTGTGTACACAAACACTCAAACACAAACATACACGCTCACACTCATATATATATATATATATATATATATATATATATATATATATATATATATATATATATATATATATATATATATACATAGATATATATATATATATATATATATATATATATATATATATATATATATATATATATATATATATATATATATATATATATATATATATATATATATATATATATATATATATATATATATATATATATATATATATATATATATATATATATATATATATATATATATATATATGTATGTATATATATATGTATATATATATATATATATATATATATATATATATATATATATATATATATATATAT
>JAXCGZ010001941.1:57500-60000 GCA_037179515.1 Halocaridina rubra | reverse complement strand
TTCTTACTTTCTTCACAATCTTTGCATCATCTGCAAAAATATTCATGAATGAATTTACATACTCTGGTAGGTCATTTACATATACAAGGAACAAACGTGGCCCAAAACCTGAACCCTGTGGAACTCCACTACTGACTCTCCTCCAATCAGACACTGAGTGTCTTAGTCTAACCCTCTGTTCCCTTACTTTTAAATATGTTTTTTATCCATTTCAAGACATTTCCACCTATTCTAGCCATTACTTGCAGCTTCTCAATAAGTCTCCCATGTGGGACAGTGTCAAATGCTTTCTGGAAGTCTAGGAATATGCAATCTGGCCAGACCTCTCTCTCCTGTAAGATTCGACTTACCTCATCATAAATTCTAATAAGTTCTGTATGACAGCATGCATGCATGCATACATGCATGTATGTATGTATGTATGTATGTATGTATGTATGTATGTATGTATGTATGTATGTATGTATGTATGTATGTATGTATGTATGTATGTATGTATGTATGTATGTATGTATGTATGTATGTATGTATGTATGTATGTATGTATGTATGTATGTATGTATGTATGTATGTATGTATGTATGTATGTATGTATGTATGCATGTTAGTATGTTAGTATGTTAGTATGTATGTATGTTAGTATGTATGTATGTTAGTATGTATGTATGTTAGTAAGTATGTATGTTTGTAAGTATGTATGTTATTAAGTATGTATGTTAGCAAGTATGTATGTGAGTATGTATGTATGTATGTATGTATGTATGTATGTATGTATGTATGTATGTATGTATGTATGTATGTATGTATGTATGTATGTATGTATGTATGTATGTATGTATGTATGTATGTATGCATGTATGTATGTATGTATGTATGTATGTATGTATGTATGTATGTATGTATGTATGCATGCATGCATGCATGTATGTATGTATGTATGTATGTATGTATGTATGTATGTATGTATGTATGTATGTATGTATGTTATGTATGTATGTATGTTATGTATGTATGTATGTATGTTAGTATGTATGTATGTTAGTAAGTATGTATGTTAGTAAGTATGTATGTTAGTAAGTTTGTATGTTAGTAAGTATGTATGTTAGCAAGTATGTATGTTAGTAAGTATGTATGTATGTATGTATGTATGTATGTATGTATGTATGTATGTATGTATGTATGTATGTATGTATGTATGTATGTATGTATGTATGTATGTATGTATGTATGTATGTATGTATGTATGTATGTATGTATGTATGTATGTATGTATGTATGTATGTATGTATGCATGCATGCATGCATGCATGCATGCATGTATGCATGTATGCATGTATGTATGTATGTATGTATGTATGTATGTATGTATGTATGTATGTATGTATGCAGGCATGTATTCATGCATGTATTCATTCATGTGTGCATGTATGTATGCATGTATATATGCACGTATGTATGTATGTATGTATGTATGCATGTATATATATATATATATATATATATATATATATAATATATATATATATATATATATATATATATATATATATATATATATATATATATATATGTATACTTGCATCCATGTATGTATGTAAATATGTATGTATGTATGTAAAGGATGAATGAATGTATATACACGTCTGTATTATGTGTTTCCCTACTTGTCTATTAACCAATTTATTTTAACTTTCTATATCTAACCATTTTTTCCTATCTATCTATCAATCTATCTATCTCTTCATCCATCTACTCTTCTGCCTTTCTATATGTTTATCAAAATATTCTCTCTCTCTCTCTCTCTCTCTCTCTCTCTCTCTCTCTCTCTCTCTCTCTCTCTCTCTCTCTCTCTCTCTCTCTCTCTCTCTCTCTCTCTCTGTCTCCTTCTTTCACTCATTATTTACTAAGCGTCGCAATTATTTACACAATGAAGGTTTTCAAGACTCAGAAAGCAGTGCATAAGTTATTTACTATATTTTATGAAAAAGGAAGTCAAAAGTCCAATATTTTTTTTCTTTATAATTGTTTAACGAAAGGAGTGTTAAAGAGAAGAGAAAGATAGATGGACAGAAAAATATATAGGTAGATAAATAAATAGCTAGATAGCTAGATAATAAAAGAAGGAGAGAGAGGAAAAAACAAGAGAGAGAGAGAGAGAGAGAGAGAGAGAGAGAGAGAGAGAGAGAGAGAGAGAGAGAGAGAGAGAGAGAGAGAGAGAGAGAGAGAGAGAGAGAGAGAATTTGTCTCCATTTCTTCAGTGTTTCCGCTTTCACATGTATAAAACCAAGTTTTAATTTATAAATGAAATCCTTCAGCTTAAAGAAAATCGTTATTCAACCACATCCTATAGCTCATTTTCTTGTTATGTCTGTGTGTTGGTTTATCTGTCTGTCTACATGTCAATCTATCTATCTATCTGCCTATATACCCAGCTATCTTTCTTCTTTACTCTATATTTCTTCTTTTTTTCTCTTGTATATGGGTGGGTTCTATGCAAGAG
>JAXCGZ010001941.1:50000-52500 GCA_037179515.1 Halocaridina rubra | reverse complement strand
AGCAAAGAAACAAGCATTCACCTCGATCCACACACACCTCAACCACTCCTCTCAGCTCCTTGGAGATAAAAGGGTTGCCACGTCTCCTCCCCTTCCACCCTGCTTGGGTCACCCACAAGGTAGGCGGGCAAGGATATTCCACAATGAGGCCCTGCAGCCGCAGCTAGTTTACCGCCACCGCTTCATCGCATGGCAACTCCTCTCACACCCGTCCACCACTGTTCACTGAGTTAACAGGTGCGAGAAATGAAAACACTACAAAAAAATAAAAAATTCAAAAGGAAAAGAAAAAGACGAAGAAAATAAAGGAGGATGGGATAAGGAGAAGAAGGAAGAGGAGAAAGAGGAGGGGAGTAGGAGGAGAAGGGAGGAGGAGGAGAAGGGAGGAGGAGGGAAGAAGGAGAAGAAGTAGAAGGTCTTCTCCTTCTTCTTCTCCTCCTCCTCCTCCTCCTCCTCCTCCTTCTTCTCCTTCTTCTTCTGCTTCTTCTTCTTGTAAAATGGTGAACTACTTTTTTGTTCATTATATGTACTCATTTCATCATCATAATCTACTTTATCTTCTTCTTTTTATTCTTGTTTTTCTTCTTCTTCTTCAATTTAAATTCATCAGATGAAAAGTTTATCCAGACTGCATATCCAAAGACCCAGAATCGAGGTTCACAACGTGGGACCCACGTCCCATGGGGTAATTCGTGAATGTGTTATTAACATTGATTTTTTTTCTAGTGAGTCTGTGTGAGTGTGTGTGTGTTAATACATGCGGTCCATTTACAGTATGCTTACAGAAAAATAAATATATATGTATGTACATGTGTACCTGATCCACAAGGTACTTTCCACCTCCCCACGCTCGCGCATACATGCCAAAGGGGGGGGGGTCAGGATTTGTTTTCCTTTCTTGATGTCGACTACCCCCCAATTAAAGGGGGAAACTGCCAAGGTATATGTATGTATGTTATTTGGGGCAAGGCCAAATAAAAGTTGGGAATCACCGACTTAAAGTAGGATCTTCTCATGTTACACAACCTCCTACGACTCGGAACTTGGGACTAATTCTTGACAGCCATTTAACATTAGAATCTCACGTCGAATATATATGTACTAAAACACACGGTATGCTCTCCTTCTTAAATAGAAATTTAGATTTTTTTTGACAGCCACAGCAGAAAAAATAATAATGGAGGTTTTTGTTCTTAGCTATATATCCTATTGTTCCTAAAGCGGCTGTAATAAAAAGTATATATAAGTATATATAAGATTCAAAATTTTGCAGCTAATATCGCTGTTGGTCATGACAAAAAGTTTGAATTGGCAACACCATTTATAAGGGAGCTAAAAATGGCTTCGAGTAGAAGACGAAATCAAATTCGACGTGGTGATGTTTAAGTTAATAAAAGGTGTCATACCTGAATGAGTCATGCAGATTAATACCGTTAGCAGTTCAGTGGAAAGAAATACTCTACATTCACAAAACGTCATGATTTCAAAAATCAATAGATTTGTCAGGGGTTCCATATGATGGAATAGTCTACTAGAGGACAGAGATGATGCAGAAAATGAAAACATGGAATCAGCCGCCCGTTGTGATACCACAGCTGATGGTCTTTTGGACTTCAATAGGACTGTCCATGACACTCCGATGTTAATTCTACCTTCAGTAATTTTTTTTACTATGCCTACATCAACACCGAATGTTCTTGGATATTCCTTACATATGTCTTGTTATCCCTTCTCATCTGACAAGTCACTAGACATTGCATCTGTATTTCTCTTTATGTTTTTTTTTTCGTGCCCAGGCCCGATGAGGGCTGTTTATTTTCTTTTCTTTTTTGGCCCGTCCTGGTGTCACAATCATAAAAAAAGAAAAAGAAGCTGAGAGATAATTTACGCAATATCTGCAAATATCAGCGTATTTTACCTGTGTGCTCTTATACTGTAAACAATTATTCTAAGATGTTGTAATAATTATTAGTGATGTTTCTTGTACTGTTTTGCGAATACCCACTGTATATGTTGTAAAAATAAAGGAAATTTATTATCATTATCATTATTATTATTTATTTATTATCATCCTCATTTGTAGATAGCAATTCTTCCTCTTATTTCTCTTCCTCTTGCTATTCTTTCGGTGAATAGAAGAGCCAAGAAGAGAGCCATTGACCCTCTCCCACGATTACATTCTTAACAGAGCAGGCAGGTGACTATGTTTTGACACTGAAATATTCCCACCTCGGAGAGAAATCCCTTTAATTTGGAAATATTGTAATTATACAAAAAATATCAGAATATTTCATATGTTCAAGACATTCTTTGGGTTCCCTCCTTCACACGGGAGTCTGGGTAGCTTAATATATAATTGTCTCTACTTTGCTAAGTTTTGCCGAGATAATAATAATAATTATAATATAAATAATAATGATAATAATAATAATAATAATAATAATAATAATAATAATAATAATAATAATAATAATAATAATAATAATAATAATAATAATAA
>JAXCGZ010001941.1:25000-30000 GCA_037179515.1 Halocaridina rubra | reverse complement strand
CAGTGGGGGGTTGGGGCTTGTCCTGGCTGACGAATACCCATTGTAAAATGGAAATAAAGTTTATTATTATTATTATTATTATTATTACCGGAAAGGAGACAAACTGAGTCACTAAATAGCACTTATATGGAGCTATAAAAATTCTGTGTGAAGCTAAATTAGAAGTTTTTCTCTTTTCTTTTGTTTTCCTCTTTCTCGTCTTCTTTCTATATTCTGTGAGAGGGAGAACATAAAAATGAAGCCATCTCTGTCCCAAACCTCTCCCACCCATGGGTCGGGAGAAGGGGTAGTCATCAGAGGACTTAAACAGAGAATCAAGAAGTTAGAGGAAATGGTTATAAGCCTTGATGATAAAATTCGGAATATGGATGGAGAAATGAAAGAGAATGAAACACTCAGAGAACAAATAAGATCTTTGGAGGAAGCAAATAAAGCACAAGGGCAGGAGAGAAAGGAACTAGAAAAAAGAATAAAGAAGCTGGAAGGGGAAAAGAGTCAACTAGAATCTAGAATTTCTAAACAAGAAGATAAAAACAAACAGCTGAATGACAACCTAAAGGAATTAGATGTTAGTTCACTGCTCTCTTCTGAGAGAGACGAGATTGCTGCTTGGAATGTTCAGATTAAGGAAAACATTGAACAGTTCAGAAAAGAGTTCCAGGAGCTGAATATGGAAAATGATGCCATGAAAACGTCCTTTGCTGATGCACTAAAGGGGAATGTGGCAGTAAAAGAGGCTGTAAAGGTGGTGGCACTGGAAAACATACAAACAGTTGACTATAAAGAGACAGTAATCGAAAAAATGAAAGACGTTGTGATGGAAAGGGCAAACCCACTCATCAGACAGGCACTTGATAAGGAGAAGACAGTGGTAATCTCAGGCATAAGTGAATCCCAGGAGCCAACATGGCAGGGGAGACTTAAAGAAAATAAAGCTAACGTTGTAGACCTGATAAGAAAGCTTGGAGTAGTATGTGGTCCTGAGGATATTGTAAACATACACCAACTAGGTAAATATTCGAGGGAAGGAAATCCGAGACCAACAAAAGTAACCTTTGAGAGAGGGGAGACATGTAGGGAAATATTGTTGAGAAAAAAAAGTCTAAAAGACCTTCAAGAATGCAAAGAAGTGTTCATTAGACGATACAGAACACAGGAAGAGATGGGAAAGATCAAAAACTTGTTGCAAGAGGCAAGAAGGTTAAATGATGAAAGAAATGAAGAAGAGAAGAAAAATTTTCGTTACAGAATACTTCCAGACAAAGGGGAGATAAAGAAGATAATGACAGAAGATCAGGGGATGGGGCCTCATTAAGATTGTTATACACAAATGCTGATGGATTAGCTGGTAAGGCAGTAGAATTAAAAGATAGGATTCACAACAGTAAGGCAGATATAGTAGCAATTACAGAGACTAAGTTGAGTGAGGACATAAACAGTGTCACAGTTTTTCCTAAGGGCTTCAGAATACTAAGGGTCGAAAGATCTGAGAGGACTGGTGGAGGGATAGCACTGCTCATAAGTGAGAGGATTCAAGTTGAAGAAATAAACTTGGCTATAGAAAGTGAGTTCAGGGAATTTCTTGTTGCTCGCATAAATACTGGGTCAGAGAGCATTATAATAACTGTTGTATACAACCCACCAAGGAACCAAAATAGGCTTGAAATTTATGAGGAAAGTCATATAGGTACGATTGAAGTCATAAACTCAGTTGTTAACATGGCGCGGGAGAAAAAATGTAGGATATTGATTATGGGAGACTTTAATCATAAAGAGATAGATTGGATAAATCTTGACCCACACAGTGGTGAGGACTCATTTGGGGCAAGATTCCTAGATTGCGTACAAGGGAATTTCCTACACCAACATGTAATGGAACCAACAAGAGCCAGGGGTGGGGATGAGCCATCACTACTTGATCTAGTGTTCACAGATAATGTGTTGGATATTGAAAATATTGAGTATGAACCACCAATTGGAAAGAGTGACCACTGTGTGTTGTTGATGGAGTATATCATTGAAGACATTCTTCCTGAGAGTAGAGGCACTGAGGACATGAGGAGGAACTATCCGAAAGGAGATTACATCAAAATGAATGAGCTTTTTGCAGTTATTGACTGGAGAACCTTATTTTACAACAAATCTGTACAAGAAATGTATGACATCTTTTGTGAGAAATATGGGAAGATAGTAGATTGCTGCATACCTGTCACCAAAGTAGGTGTAATTCATGCCAGAGAGAAATGGTTCGATAATGGGTGTAAAAGAGCTAAGGAGTGGAGAGACAAATGCTGGAAAAGGAATAGGAGGAGAAAAAACATAAATGCCTGGCAAACCTACAAAAGAGCAAGAAATGACTGCCTAAGTAAAAGGAGAGAGGCAGAGAGAGATTATGAGAGGGACATCACCAGGAAGGCTAAAGAAAATCCCAAGCTTTTCCACAGCTTTATCAGAGGAAAACTGAAGGTAAAAGAACAGGTTTTAAGGCTAAAGAGAGCGGATGGAAGCATCACTGAGACGGACGAAGAGATCTGCAAAGAATTGAACAAGGAGTTTCAGTCAGTATTTACAGTAGAAAATACCCCACCCCCTCAGATTGCAGTGATAGAAGCTCAAGGGCCGGTATTAGAGAACATCAACCTTACAGCCACAGAGGTATGCAAAGCGCTGACGGATTTAGATGTTCATAAAGCTACAGGTCCTGATGACATATCCCCTCATGTTCTTAAAAAATGCGCAAACACAATATCAGTGGCACTAAGTATCATATTTAAGGAGTCACTGGAGTCGGGGGAGATTCCAAGATGCTGGAAACAAGCAAATGTGATACCTATCTTCAAAAAGGGAAGGAGGGATACGGCTCTGAACTATAGACCAGTTTCCTTGACCAGCATAGTTTGCAAAGTTATGGAGAAACTACTAAGGAAACATATCTCTCTTCACTTGGAATCCTTCAACTTTTTGTCAGTGAGGCAACATGGCTTCAGAGAAGGTAGATCAACAGTAACAAACTTATTAGAATTTTATGATGAGGTAAGCCAAATCTTACAGGAAAGAGAGGGCTGGGCAGATTGCATATTCCTAGACTTCCAGAAAGCGTTTGACACTGTTCCACATGGGAGACTTATTAGGAAGCTGCAATCAATGGCTAGAATAGGTGGAAATGTCTTGGAATGGATAAAAACTTACTTAGAAGGAAGGGAACAGAGGGTTAGAGTAAGACACTCAGTGTCTGAATGGAGAAGAGTTAGTAGTGGAGTTCCACAGGGTTCAGTTTTAGGGCCACTTTTGTTCCTTGTATATGTAAATGACCTACCAGAGTCTGTAAATTCATTCATGAATATGTTTGCAGATGATGCAAAGATTGTGAAGAAAGTAAAAAACGAGAACAATGGTAGAGAACTTCAGGAGGATCTAAATAATCTGCATGAGTGGTCAGAAAAGTGGCTAATGAAATTCAATACCTCAAAATGTAAGGTAATGAGAATGGGTACAAGTGCAAGAAGGCCCAAGCTTGACTACTCGGTGGCTGGAGTACAACTTCAAGAGACAGAAAATGAGAGAGATCTAGGAGTAAACATACTAGCAGATTTGTCTCCAGAAATACATATAAATGGCGTAGTAAGGGCAGCATATGCATTCTTATCAAATGTAAGGGTAGCCTTCAGGCACATGGACAAGGAAATGTTTAGAAATATTTATGTAACCTATGTGAGGCCAAAACTCGAATATGCAGCCCCCTTTTGGAATCCGCACTTGAAAAAGCACATAGCTAAGCTTGAAAAAGTTCAAAGACATGCCACGAAACTGGTGCCAGAAATACGCAATCTCGGTTATGATGAGAGGCTGAGGGAATTAGACTTGCCATCACTCGAAGCTAGAAGAGTAAGGGGGGATATGGTGACAGTCTTTAAATTCCTTCATGGTTATGATAGAATGGATAGGGATCGATATTTTGATATGACTGGCTCTAGAACTAGAGGTCATAGTTTGAAGCTTCGTAAGAAAACTTCTTTGCAGGATGTAAGAAAATACTTTTTCAGTCTAAGAGTAGTTGATAATTGGAATTGGCTAAGCGAGGAGGTAGTTAATGCTATCTCAATCCATAGTTTTAAGGACAGGTATGATAAGTATGACTAAGTATAAAATGGAACCGATGAGGAGACGGGAAGATACGAGCTTTGGGCTCTTTCCCGTAAACACAATTAGGTAATCACACACACACACACACACACACACACACACACACACACACACACGTATATATATATATATATATATATATATATATATATATATATATATATATATATATATATATATATATATATATATATATATATATATTCGCTTATATCCATAAATAAGTAAGCAATTAAATATAAGTAAAGCAAATGACTAAACACAGAAACATAATAAAGACATGTATAAGTAAACAAGTGATAGTATATTTACCCAGATAAACAGGTAAATGAATAAACAAGGAAACGAATAAAAAGAAAAATAATTCTGAAAGAACCGGAGTTTCTCCTTACAAGATTTATTTATTTATTTTTTTAAAAGATTATCCACTCATGGATTGGTGGAACGGGTCATGGTGAACCCGTGGGGCGGGCGTCAACCGGCGCGACCCAGAAACCCCCATTGAAGTGCCCAGCCACAGCAGAAACCTCCTCAGCAAACAGCTTAAACTCTCTTGCCTGGACGAGGCTCGATCCGTCGACCTCGTGAATACGAGGCCAGCGCGATACTATTGTACTAGCCAGGAGACTCCTCCACAGATGAAGATGGAAGAAGAGAAGGGCTTATGCGTATTATTATTATTATTATTATTATTATTATTATTATTATTATTATTATTATTATTATTATTATTATTATTATTATTATTATTATTATTATTATTATTTAATTATTATTATTATTATTATTATTATTATTATTATTATTATTATTATTATTATTATTATTATTATTATTATTATTATTATTATTATTAT
>JAXCGZ010001941.1:17500-20000 GCA_037179515.1 Halocaridina rubra | reverse complement strand
TTCGTTTTAGTGGTGTTGTAAGAAACATATTCCCCGTCTATCGTACATCATTTGACAATGAGACATAAATCGTAAATAATTTGTCACTCGGTTATCAGTGACAAATAAAAAAAAAGGGGGGGGTGGGGGTGGTCATGGTGTTTTGATTGTTGTGTATTTTTGTCACTTGTCATTCGCCTTGAATTATCGTCAGGTTGGGAAAAAATGTTATGTAAACAACTAAATAAGGAATACAATTGTAAATAAATAAATAAATGAATGAATAATAAAACAAATAAATAAATAAGTAAATAAATAAATAATAAAACAAATAAATAATACACTGCCTTACGAGACGTATAATACATATAATTTGAAATGAATTTTAATTCTTATACTAATACGAATACTTATGCTAATGCTAATGCTAACACTAATACTAACACTAATATTAATACTAATTTTGATACTAATACTAATGCAAATACTAATACTAATATTAATAGTTATACTAATACTAATAGTAAAATTAATATTAATACCAGCACTAACATTGATACTAAGAAGAAGAAAATGATAAAAGAAGAAGAAGAAGAAGAAGAAGAAGAAGAAGAAGAAGAAGAAGAAGAAGAAGAAGAGAAGAAGAAGAAGAAGAAGAAGAAGAAGAAGAAGAAGAAGAAGAAGAAGAAGAAGAAGAAGAAGAAGAAGAAGAAGAAGAAGAAATAAAAGAAGGGAAAGGAAATAAAATAAAAGAACAGAAAAAAACCCAAGGTATTCCGCTTATGCACCGCCAGTAGATGTCTCTTGCAATTGCATTGAAATGAGACGTCATTCATTTGTTATGAATAGCAATATGAAGGTGTCAGGAGAGGGTAGGTGCACAAATCGTAGGTGGAAGCCAGTGTTCCTGGACTGGGCCATCTTTCATTTGATCATTATGCTTCGGTATTCAGTGTGTCTCTTTGATATTTCATATCAATCTTGTCTAAATCAAGTATGGAAGTAACCTTAACAATTACTCTTCTTCAGTCACTAGATTTTCCTTACCAAACTCAGTCAGACTTAATGATAGGAGGTATATTAAAGCAACACCTTTAAAAGACATCGTTCAGGTTGGGCAAGAGTTCATGAACTAAAAAGCATAGTTCATATTAGAGTTGAAAGGTTAAGTATTTGCAACTTTGGCCCGATTTCTTAAACAGTGTAAACCTAGGATACTATATTGTTAGTTAGCTAGACACACACAAATGGATTTCAAAAACGCATCTGACGCGGTTCTGTGTATGGCTACATACACAGAACCGCGTCAGATGCGTTTATGAAGTCCATTTGTGTGTGTCTAGCTAACTAACAATATGGTATCCTAGGTTTGCACTGTTTAAGAAATCGGGCCAATGACATTAATCACTGTCATAGAGTAAGTGTGGAACATTATTTCTCAACTTTACTATCTGACCACGAAGTGACTTCAGTTATGAAAAACACCAGTGGTTTGAGGCAGTTGAAATATTTATTAAAATTTCATTTCCAAATATTAATGAAGCTCTAAATATATACAGATGAGTCTCATAGTGGCATTATGAAGGGTATGGACATCATACAATGCGTGTGAAACTTTTGGAATCAAACTTCCCAATGAGTATATCGTTAGTGCTAGAGTAAATGCACTCATCTTTTATGACTAAAAGAATCGCATTTGTATCACTATGATCATTAAAACATGTTTTAAAACTCTCACAGCTACAATTCACGAAGGATTTGTTGCATGCGAAAACTTAGTTTACAATTTTTTTTGGGGGGAGGTACCTTCCCAAGTTGGAATGGGTGGTAATAAAAAGGCTGACAAATTTGTAAAATTGGCTGCTGACATGTCTACATCTCAATCTGAGACCACTCCGTCTCATCTGAAAACAATATTAAAAATGAGATTCAAGAATACCTGGAACTCTTGGTTAATTCACAAAGCTACAACACTTGCTCTATTTAGTATTATAATTTTTTGTAGTGTAAAACAAAGGTATGACACAGGAAAATGCTATTGGGTGATTATGATGGCATCGCTGTACTCCTAAAGCTTGGATAAGTAAAATATAAAAGCTTGACTATAAAAAAAAACCATGAATAGTGCACCCAGAATACTCCAAATGTGTGCTAAGTCCTCGAAAAGTGAGAATTACTTTAATAGCGACATCACTGAATGTATTACTTTATAAAACTTTAGAGCCTTTTGTTTGTGTTATCTTGAACTTTGTATATATTTCTGTGACCTAACAATCCGTATCCTGTAATAAGTGTAAATACCACACTTAAAATGCTAATGCTGTGTTTTGTGATTATTCTTCGAGTGCCTTGAATTTTGAGTGCACAGAAAGAGTTATCATATATTATGAGTAATTTAATTGTCTTTTAGTAGAGCTTCTTTCAGTCTAAGGTCTTATATTAGAGCATCCTTTAGACTAAGCCTAAATGATTAATGTTATATTATGGAATTTGCAATTCTAATGGAAGAGACAGTCAAAAT
>JAXCGZ010001941.1:10000-12500 GCA_037179515.1 Halocaridina rubra | reverse complement strand
TTATTATTATTATTATTATTATTATTATTATTATTATTATTATTATTATTATTATTATTATTATTATTATCATATTATTATTATTATTATTATTATTATTATTATTATTATTATTATTATTATTATTATCATTATTATTATTATTATTATTATTATTATTATTATTATTATTATTATTATTATTATTATTATTATGAGAATCAATCTCAAGTTGCAGACTTCATGTTCATGCCGCCATACCGATTGAACTGTTACTACAGAAAAAAACTGTATGTCATTACTATTTTTATTATTACTATTATTATTATTATTATTATTATTATTATTATTATTATTATTATTATTATTATTATTATTATTATTATTATTATTATTATATTTATTGTTGTTATTGTTATTATTATTATTATTATTATTATTATTATTATTATTATTATTATTATTATTATTATTATTATTATTATTATTATTATTATTATATTTATTGTTGTTATTGTTATTATTATTATTATTAGTATTATTATTATTATTATTATTATTATTATTATTATTATTATTATTATTATTATTATTATTATTATCATTATTATTAACATTATTATTATTATTATTATTATTATTATTATTATTATTATTATTATTATTATTATTTTTATTATTATTATTATTATTATTATTATTATTATTACTATTATTATTATTATTATTATTATTATTATTATTATTATTATTATTATTATTATTATTATTATTATTACTATCATTATTATTATTATTATTATTATTATTATTATTATTATTATTATTATTATTATTACTATTATTATTATTATTATTTTTTTTATTATTATTATTATTATTATTATTATTATTATTATTATTATTATTATTATTATTGCTATCATTATTATTATTATTATTATTATTATTATTATTATTATTATTATTATTATTATTATTATTATTATTATTATTGTTATTATTATTATTATTATTATTATTATTATTATTATTATTATTACTATTATTATTAATATTATTTTCAATATTATTATTATTGTTATTATTATTATTATTATTATTATTATTATTATTATTATTATTATTATTATTATTATTATTATTATTATTATTATTATTATTATTATTATTATTATTATTTTTATTATTAGGATTGTTATTATTTTTATTATCATTATTATTATTATTATTATTATTATTATTATTATTATTATTATTATTATTATTATTATTATTATTATTATATTTATTATTATTATTATTATTATTATTATTATTATTATTATTATTATTATTATTATTATTATTATTATTATCATTATTATTAACATTATTATTATTATTATTATTATTATTATTATTATTATTTTTATTATTATTATTATTATTATTATTATTATTATTATTATTATTATTATTATTATTATTATTTTTATTATTATTATTTTCATGTTTTACTAACCTCAGGAATGGAGGTGTTCATCCCCTAATGTATAAAAACTTTTTCTTCTCCCTAATCCTTGGTTTGACCGTACCTGCTCCATGGGTATTCAGGCGAGAGATCGGGCACACTTGTCCTACCAAGCCACTAGTTCTGATTTAACTTACTTTGCTATTATTACATCTAGGAATCACTGTACTGCTCAGATTCGAAGGTTTAAAGCTTATTTTTTAATAAGGAAAGTTGATGACTTTAACTCCTCTAACACTGATAACTGTTTCTAGTCCTTAGCCAAAAACCTCTCCAATGTCTTCTGTAAGTCAAGCTTTCCCCTTATCATTCGTTCTGATTGTTCTATAGCTTGCTCTCCTATTGATAAAGCCACTTTCTTGGTTCTCATTTTGCTGCCAACGCTTCCGTAAGCAATTCCAGTGCACCTGTCCTTCATTCTTTTCCACTCTCTAACACTTTGCCCTCTATTATCCTTTCTTCATACTAAGGTCATAAGTTCTTTGTTCTCTAAAGATGAGCATGGCAACTGGACCCGATGATATACCTGCAAGATTCCTGAAGGAGTTTGCAGAAGAACTGGCTCCCATGCTTTGGCATCTTTTTTGCCTCATTCTTTCAACAATGTTTATCCTTTATCTTGAAATCAAGCTCCAGTGCAGCCTGTCCCTAAGAAGAGTGACTGCTCTATTCCTTCAAACACACCGACATATTACCCTAACCTCTGCTATCGTTAAAGATATCGAATCTTTGCTCAATTCTCACTTCTTGAAACACCTTGAATCTAACTCACTTATCTCCGATCACTAGTATGGCTTCCACTAGACAAGATACACTGGTGATCTCCTGTCCTATCTTACTCATGTATGGTCATCTTCTCTGAGGAACTATGGGGAATCCTTTGTTGTTGCCCTTGAGATAGCTAAGGCTCTTGATGGAGTCTGGCCCTAGGCTCTCCTTGTCAAACTCCCTGCTTATGGCTTTATCCCTTTCTCTGTTCTCTGATTTTTAGTTTTCGATCTGAAAACT
>JAXCGZ010001941.1:0-5000 GCA_037179515.1 Halocaridina rubra | reverse complement strand
TCCCTATTGTAGATGTCTATTGATCAAGGAATTAAATTGAATTCCATAGCAAGTCTAATCTTTTTATTGTATTGTTAATAAAAAATAAAAATAAAAATAAGTAAATAAATAAATAAATAGCAAAATAAATAAAAACAAAATAGACACATTCACACACATATACATACATACATACATACACACACACATATGCGCATACACACTCACAAGCTGCAAGCATTGACAAAACTAGGTGGAAATGTCTTGAAATGGATAAAAACTTAATTAAAAGGAAGGAAAGAGAGGGTTAGAGTGAGACACTCCTTGTCTGAATGGAGAAGAGTTAGTAGTAGAGTTCCACAGTGTTCAGTTTTTGGGCCACTTTTGTTCCTTGTATATGTAAATGACCTACCAGAGTCTGTAAATTCATTCATGAATATGTTTGCAGATGATGCTAAGATTGTGAAGAAAGTAAGAAACGAGAACAATGGTAGAGAACTTCAGGAAGATCTAAATACTCTGCATGAGTGGTTAGAAAAGTGGCTAATGAAATTCAATACTTCAATGTGTAGGGTTATGAGAATGGGTACAAGTGCAAGAAGGCCCAAACTTGACTACTCGGTGGCAGGAGTACAACTTCAAGAGACAGAGAATGAGAGAGATCTAGGAGAAAACATACTGGCCGATTTGTCTCCAGAAATGCATATAAATGTCATAGCAAGGGCAGCTTATGCTTTCTTAGCAAATGTAAGGGTAGCCTTTAGTCAAATAGACAAGGAAATGCTCAGAAATATTAATATAACCTATGTGAGGCCAAACCTTGAATATGTAGCCCCCTTTTGGAATCTGCACTTGAAAAAGCACGTTTTTAAGCTGGAAAAGTTCAAAGACATGCCATGAGACTGGTACCAGAAATACGCAATCTCAGTCATGATGAAAGGCTGAGGGAATTTAAGTTACCATCACTCGAAGCTAGAATATTGAGGGGGGAAATAGTGACAGTGTTTAAATTCCATCATGGTTATGATAGAGTAGATAGGGATATATTTTTTGATATGGCTGGCACTAGAACTAGAGGTCATAGTTTGAAGCTTCGTAAGAAAACTTCTTTGCAGGATGTAAAGAAGTGCCTTTTTACTGTAAGAGTAGTTGATAATTGTATTTCGCTAAGCGAGGAGGTAGCTAATGCCAACTCAATCCATAGTTTTAAGGACAAGTATGAAAAGTATCACTAAGTACAAAATGGAACCGATCAGGAGACGGGAAGTTACGAGCTTTGGGCTCTTTCCCGTAAGAACAATTAGGTAATTACATTTAGGTAAACACACACACGCGCACACACACACACACACACACACACACACACACACACACACACACACACACACACACACACATATATATATATATATATATATATATATATATATATATATATATATATATATATATATATATATATATGTATAAACTGAAAACATAACAGCCTATACAAAGGTTCATGAAAAATAGCAGAATAGAGAAATAAAGAATACACATATACCCATGTAATAAAATCCATATTTTCCTTGTAAGGGAGTTGGCTTATTCATCAGACTCCAATTTAGCTTCTTGGAGATATTCATTAAAAAAAAAAAAAACTATTAATAAAAATCTTAAAACTGAATATGGGAGGATTTTAATTGCATACAAAAAATTTAATGAGAGAGAGAGAGAGAGAGAGAGAGAGAGAGAGAGAGAGAGAGAGAGAGAGAGAGAGAGAGAGAGAGAGAGAGAGAGAGAGAGAGAGAGAGAGAGATTCCTGTTTGCAAAGCCATAAATCTTTAAGCTATGTTGAGTGCTGCTGATGAAGCATCTCATTTACAAAATGTTTGCACGTGTGGCAGGAGCACAATTTTTCAATCAGGGTTCACTTGCACATGGTAAGGAAGGGGGAAGGTGTATGACCTGAACCTGGCTGGATGAAGGGGAAGGTGTGACCTGATTCAGGGAGGATAGGGGTGGCGAAAAGTGTGATGTGCGCATAGCGGGGTGAGGAGAGAGGTGTAGCTTCTGCATGGAAGGGGAATGAATGTAACCTCTTTGGGAGGGGAAGGGGTGATGTGATCAATGCCAATAACGGAGGGGAAGCGTGTGACCTGCCAAGAAGGAGGAGAATATGTACTGCTCCAGGGAAGGAGGAAGATGAGGGGAGAGGATGTACCTGACTGTTGGAAAAGAAGGAGTAGCGTTAAATTGCTTGTAGTGGAAAGATTGAGGGTTCGATCTGCTCTCTTAAGTTTAGGTAAGAATAATGTGATATATAATTGGAGAAAAAGGACAGGGATGAGTCATGGATTTTGCAAGTATTGTTTTAATGAGTGTGACACCGGAACAGGCAAGAAATTTATCCTCATCACGCCCGGGCACAAAGAAATCATTAAGAAAAAAAATAGAAGGTTAAGGACAAAGCAGAAATTGGAGAGTGATACACAATAGGAAAAGAACAGGCAGAAAGAATATCGAAGAGATATGTCAAGCTTAGGCCCTGAGATGACAATAAATTCGTTTTTGAAGGAAGATAGGTTATAAGATTTAGGAAAGTCAAATGGAGGAAGAGAGTTCCAGAGTCTAGAGGTGAATGGAAAGAAGTAGTCGCTGCATCAACCAATCTATGAGTTACAAATCTCCACACAGTACTTGTGAGACGAAGCCGCTTGGCGAATGTTACATGGCCTCGGAAGTGGGGGAGGGATGTAACTCGCCAACTCATCAGGGCAGTGATGGAAGTAGTAGCCATAGAAAAGAGAAAGGTATGATACCTTATGGCAAAAAGAAAAAGAGTCCAGATTAAAAGTAAGAGAAGGGTCATTGATGAGTCTGGCAGCCTTAGATTCAACCCTGTTAAGGAGATAAGTATATAGAAGAATCACTCCAGATGTGTGAGCAGTATTCTAAGTAGGGATGGATAAGATCATTATAGATTTTAAGTAACTGTAAAGAGGAATACTAATGACGAAAATGAAACAGAACCCCCAATTTTTTGGATGCAGATTTAAAAATTTGGATTATGTGATTCTTTCAAGACAAGCTAGGGGTTATCTAGATTCATAATATGTTATTAGAATTAGGAGGGTAAAATTAGTCAGTTTCGAAGATAATAGGGTTATCAGGAGGAGAACAAAATAAACATAGAACCAGAGACTGTGTCTTGGCGGTAGCAAATTTAATAAAATTTTGGGTGCCTCATTCAACAACCCTCTGTAAAGCTGAGTTGAGAATAAAAGAAAGAATGGCACAAGACAGGTTATGAGTAGTGGATGAAGGTTCCGAAGAAAAGGCATAGGAATATGAAGGGAAGTTTCGCTGGCAAAGGCATGGAGAAGATAAGAGGATAGGGACTGAAGAAGAGCGTTGATGAAGAGAAGGATCAGAGTAGGAGAAAGAACAGAACCCTGTAGAGTACCATTGATAACAGGGAATGAGCTAGATGTTGTGCCGTCTGCAACCACAGATATAAAAAGGTCAGAAAGAAAACTGAAAATCAGATAGCAGAGGAGAGGGGTAAAACCATAAGCAGGAAGTTTGGTCAAAAAAGTTTTATGCTGAACTCTGTCAAAAGCCTTAGAGATATCAAGGGCGAAGACAAAGGATTCCCCATAGTTTCTCAGAGAAGGTGACCATGCATGAGTAATATAGGGCAAAAGGTCACCAGTGGATCTTGCCTGGTGGAAGCCTACTGGTGATTGGAGATAAGCAAGATAAGTTCAAGACGTTTCAAGAAGTGCAAATTAAGCAAAGTTTTTATTATTTTAATGATAGCAGAGATTAGGGCAATTGGTCGGTAGTTTGAAGGAATAGAGCAGTCACCCTTCTCAGGAACAGATTGAACTAGAGCATGCTTCCAAGATAAAGGATAGTAACTGGTTTGGAGAATGAGGCGAAAAAGATGGCAAACCACGGGAGCCTTGCAGGGATACCATCGGGTTTGATTTTTTTTTTTTTAGATTCTCCACCCACGGATGGGTGGAACGGGTCATGGAGGACCGATAGGGCGGTCGCCAGCCTGAATACTTTGTTCATCTTTAGAGATCAGAGAACTTTATGGACTTTACATGAAGAAAGAATAAGGTAGGACATAGAGTTAGAGAGGGGTGAAGTATGAGGGACAAGTGCTCTGGAATCGCTTACAGAAGAGTTTGCAGAAAAATGACAGCCTTATAGTGTCTTTGTGTGACGATGTAAACAATGCTCTGTGCGCCCTCATTCTGTAAATACTTTTTCTTGTGAAGATCTAAGACTCTACCGAAAAAACAGTGCCCAGTAAGTGTTTGTGAATATGTGGAGACAGTGATAATGCCAGTTCATATGTGAAATTAAGTCTGTTCGTAGAGTTTTTCATGCTATAAAAAGTTAATTTTCCTACTGGATTCCTACTCAAATTTTTCAAAAGCTGCGCATGCGCACTGGGACCCTATGGCGTAAATACCACTGATTGGTGCGTTTTCTTTCAACTTGTTTTATATATTTTTATCATTTGTTAATTAAATAACACGGAGACTATTGTTTTGTAGGCCTTTCTAAATACATTTGAAAAATGGATAATTCATTTGATCTCACAAACAAAGACGATAATCCTCTCTAGGAAACGACGGAAGAAAGAGTGGTAAGAAGCAACCCACCACTGGCCACTCTCAAGAATCCGTCACGAGAACTTCTTGGTAAATATACAAAAAGCGAATTGCAAAAACACTGCATTCAGTTGGGCCTTACTGGTATATGGACAACTAAAGAAAATTTGATTGATAAAGTGATAACATATTATAGAAGCTTTGATGATTCACCATCGTCACATGATGCTAACCAAGAGAGAGAGAACGAAACTTACGATTCGACAGAACTGTACCACATATTTCAAAAATTTGTTCGAGAAACTAACGACAAACTTTGCGTGATGAACAAGTCTTTAACAGAAAAGGAGAGAGAAATACAAGAACTAAAAACAAAATTATTCTTGGCACAGGAAACCATTAAACAAAATC
>JAXCGZ010001940.1:135000-184743 GCA_037179515.1 Halocaridina rubra | reverse complement strand
TGTGTGTGTGTGTGTGTGTGTATGTGTGTGTGTGTGTGTGTGTATAAAGATCCCTTTCCTTCTGAATTTAAGTATAACAATTTAGTGTTCAAGTGGTAAAATAAAGTGATAAATTCTTATTCACGCAATGCCTAAAGTTGAGCAAGAATCTAAGTTTCAGAGCAATATGCTAACATTTTTATAACATCCACGTGACCTGAATGAGAATAATATACTTTAAAAATACATGAATATTTCAGAACCACAGCTGTATGCGCATATCCATCTAGTTTTTCACGTTGAGAGTACCAGATGTCTTCCATCTTTTACTATAGTCAAGAATACAGAAGTAACAAAAAAGAAGTGGATTGGAGAGACATAATCTAAGAAAACATATTGAAAAATGTATGTTTATGTGGTAGACACGTGGTATAATTATGTTTTACATGCTAGGAAGATGAACGCACACTATTTTTCGTATTATTATTTTTATTATAAAAATAAAATTAATCTTAATTCCATTTCACTTACACTACATTCGTATTGCTGTTCTATTATCAAAAAGGAAATACTATAACTATGAAGGAAACACACAAACATACACATATACATGCACCTGCATCACTGTCCAAAAATAGTGCCCATAAAAGTGTCCCTCACAAGTGTCCAAAAAACGTAATTTGTTACCCCAATAAAACTAAACCCATTTGCAACTTTGACAGGTCAGGCAATGATCCATAAATGGGGATATGTATTTGCACAATATCAGTGGGATCAGGGGACCATTAAATTCTCCAGAGGACCGGATATTATCCTTTTACTTTCCAAATTCGGTGTTTCCGACAATCCTGTTGATTCAGTGGTTTTTATCTAAAATCTGGATATGTTAATAAATTCACAATTTATGTACGTATGCATGCACGTACGTATGTATGTATATATGCATGCATATATATATACATACATGCATTTATGTATGTGTGAATATGCATAATGTATGTATGGATCCACATTGATATATGGCAATTTAAGTAAAATATATCTCGGGGGTTCGCACGCATTAAAGGTAGTCTTTTGAGGAATTTATGTATATATGACTGCATGTATGTATGCATATACATAAATGCATGATGCATTAGGCAAGTAATAACATGCAGCAGAGACATTACAAACTTTTTGAACCTTAAGTTGCTTCTTATCACAAAAAGAGGAAGAAAAAATAGTATTCATGAAGAGTGTACAAAGTTATTCACTTTGCAAGCACACAACTTATAAAAGGCCTCTAATTCTGATGCGTTTTTCATGTGGAGAGTTTTTACGCGAGAAGTACCTGATTAATTCAACCATCCACATTAATCGGGCTATTCCACCACCTCTAACCAATTTACCTATTTCGAGAATGATCAGCCCTCAAAAACTATTACTTGCTTGTAAATGCTAGAAGGGAACGCATTTTTCTTACTCCCTTCGTGCATACGAAGAAATATTCTATCAAAACAAGTATTGCATGATTGAAAAAAAAAGGTCTTAATATACACTTTCTGAACTATATTATATAACTTCTTTGGAATAATATATAATTACCTAAAACAATATACATATATATATATATATATATATATATATATATATATATATATATATATATATATATATATATATATATATATATATATATATAATTGTTTATTAATCCATTTGTTTAAGCGTATACTTATTTTGACGAGACTAAGTGAAAAAATTAAGTATTTCTTTCTTGTAATTAAAACCTACCAATCTTATGCTTTATTTCAATAATCAAAAATTACCTTAAAGCTAGGCAATGCATGTACTTTAATAAATAATACAAAATAATTTTCACAGGTATCTTCACCAAATCTCGAAGCAAAGTAAACTAAGTTCTTCATTAATACCAATATTATTTCCAAGTTTTAATGATGATTCCATCATGTTGAAGTCGCTCAACAAACCACAGCATATTCTCCAATATCATCCGAGGCAGAAAGATAAAAAGTTAAGAATTGAATCTTGTTTGCAACGCATATGTTTCAATCAGTATTTCAGCTTCCAATATAGGAAGATATGAAAAAGTGGGCCCTAGAGGATTTCTCGCACCTGCTAACTCAGTGAACTGTGGTGGACGGGTGTGAGGGGAGTTGCCAAGTGATGAAGAGGTGGGGTAAACCAGCTGCGGCTGTCGGGATTCATTGTGAAATATCCTTGCCCGCTTACCTTGTGGGTGACCCAAGCAGGGTGGATGGGGGGAAGACAAGGCAACCTTTTATCCTCAAGGAGCTGAGAGGAGTGGTTGAGGTGTGTGTGGATCGTTGTGAATGCGTGTTTCTTGGCTCGGCCACCCCCCTTACAAAGGGAAACGGCATGCATATATATAACTATATATAACTATATATATATATATATATATATATATATATATATATATATATATTTATATATATTTATATATATATATATATATATATATATATATATATATATATATAGAGAGAGAGAGAGAGAGAGAGAGAGAGAGAGAGAGAGAGAGAGAGAGAGAGAGAGAGAGAGAGATAAATATATATATATATATATATATATACATATATATATATATATATATATATATATATATATATATATAAATATATATATATATATATATATATATATATATATATATATATATATATATATATAAATATATATATATATATATATATATATATATATATATATATATATATATTCATATATATGTATATATATATATATATATATATATATATATATATATATATATATATATATATATATATATATATATATATATATATATATATATTCATATATATGCATATATATACATATATATATATATATATATATATATATATATATATATATATATATATATATATATATATATACTAAAATAAACAATTAGCTTCTTCCATCTGCAAATAATTAATCAAGTTACAAAATGTAAACTTTGAATAATAAGATGAATAACCAAAACATAAACTTCTAGCAACCAACTTCATCACCTTAAAAAATGTCAACATCAACTAACATGAATAAATATAAAAAAAAAATTCATTATTTCATTTACCTTCTCTCCTGCTGATGGATGCTCTCCGAAGAACTGATATGGTGCGGCGTCTGGAAAACAAAAACGATACTATATCATTTGTCAAATATATCCATCAACCAAATTGGCTCTAAGCTTGGTACTTAAGGCTATACATATAGTGAAGGCTCTAATTTTACTATGATATTCTACTACCTCCATAACTTATAAGAGGAAAGAAAGGCCCCAAAAAGGTATAATTCCCAAAACGACTTCCACCTAATCCCACATCCTCTTTAAAGGAAATTATCAGTGTGGTTAAAGGTAACTAAAACCTGACAGGACATAGGTAAGTATTGAACAGCCATCCAAAGTGTAATAGTCCAGGTTACATTTCAGTACGTCGGGCATAAGGCAATTTGGACATGAGGTGAGCTCAATGGTAGTGTGTGCAAGTCGAGGAGTGAAAAGCCTGATTAGCACGCGTTAGGAAGTGTATCCAGCCTTAATCCTCCAGTTTCAACCTGTGTTGTGTCCGCCCCGATTGGAATGGGGACTACTTGTGACTCAAAGAAATATATATATATATATATATATATATATATATATATATATATATATATATATATATATATATATATATATATATATATATATAGTTGTCCCACAGCTTAAGTGAATACAGCAATTTGTTCCAACACTGACCATTAAATACAAAATATACGTGAAGTCAAGACCCTCATAAAAATGTGTCAATATTTTGCATATGACCTATTCTCAACCTCGAATATACAGTAATGTACTTTAGACCATATATTATGAGTAAATTGTACATGCTGCTCAGTAATATAAATATAAAAACATAATTATTATAACTACAGAACAAAAATGAATATCAAAGGCATGTAAAATGTAAAGGTGAACAGGTTTACTGAAAACGGTCCATAATTATGAAACATTTTAACGTGTGGTTACTTTTGCGTACAGTATTATGAATAAACTGTACATATTGCATAATAAATTAAATGTAAAAACATAATGTGTATTATTATAATCATAAATTTACATAAATGTAAAATATACCAGTGAACTGGTTTATCACACCTATATCTAAAAATTATGCATATCATATGAAAACTAACTGCATATAAATATTGGAATTTTATATAAGAATATTATATTTCTAGCCACTTTCGCTAATATCGGAAATTCTATACATAATTCTCAAACAAAAATAATTGCAAAGTTTAGTAAGACAACCTATTTCTTTTTAATTATAATCAAGCTTTTAGATATGATTGCCATACTTACAATTACTTGCAAGTTGCGTCATTTTTACTTATTGCAGAGACTTCAGCACTCGAGATTGGAGTACACACACACATGCATACACACACACACACACACACATATATATATATATATATATATATATATATATATATATATATATATATATATATATATATATATATATATTTCAGTATAAAACTATAGGAACTAACTCATATATAAACTTGGAATTTTTCACACACAAGTAGATAGGTGTGTATGTATGTGTGTGGATGAGTGTTTTTGTGAGTATGTGCACACGCTCACTCTGTCTCCGATGTTCAAAGTTCATAAGGGATTATTTTTCAAATTATTTTCCACGTTATTAGCTTTTATAGGTTCACAAAATATACAGAAACAATCTCTCTCTCTCCCTCCCCTCAAAGTCTGGCTTTACAAAAATAATTCTGAAACTAGGGGAAACCATCTTCAAGAAATATTCCACATACAAATATATCCTCCTCTTGAAACTGCTGAACCAGAAATGTTCGAGTCATAAATCACTTTAAGTAAATCATATAAGACATGTGAACAAAACGTGAGATATTGAGATTTTTCTACAATAAAAAATGAGAATTATATATATATATATATATATATATATATATATATATATATATATATATATATATATATATATATATATATATATATATATATATATATATATACATATATTAAAGGGGGAAACAGCCAAGGTATATATATATATATATATATATATATATATATATATATATATATATATATATATATATATATATATATACATTATATATATTTCTATCTCTCTCTCTCTCTCTCTCTCTCTCTCTATATATATATATATATATATATATATATATATATATATATATATATATATATATATATATATATATATTTATTTATTATTTTTTTTTTAACTTAAATTTTAGTATATGAAGGCACTACACAATAGTAATAAAATAGAGTAAGCTTACCCTCGTATATCATTCTGGTGCATTTTTATAAATTATTGAAACATAAAATTTAAAATTAATATATTGGAAATTCCAGAAATTCCCTCTAGGTAAGAGAGAGAGAGAGAGAGAGAGAGAGAGAGAGAGAGAGAGAGAGAGAGAGAGAGAGAGAGAATTATATGCTATATTCGTGTACGTATTGAAAATAACTTTGATTGCAATAAAGTCCCTTTGTAAATGAAACTAGCGAATTCCTCGTAAATATACTCAGTGACACATAAGTAGGGCATGAGTGATATATTATTAGCACCAAAGGCGACAGATGAATATTTATAGAGCGCAAATTAAAGGTTTTAATAGAGAATGTCAATTCAGCTAGAAAAATAATAGTAACAATTATTTAATCTTTCTATATAAAAAAGTCCTTATCCCTCTTACAAGGAAGGGGCTGAGTCGAAGCAAAAAAATGTAGGTTCTTTCTGGGGCAAATATATAGAGGAGATTGTCATCACTCTCGCTCCTCCTCTTTTTTTCAGGCTTTTACGACACGCAGGGGACGGTGGAGTTATTCCTGCCTCACCCATCAGGGGGAAATTATTATTAAAGATCAGTCTTCAAACTTAAAAAAAAAAAAAGTGACAAATTCATCTTTTCTTTCTTTATTTGACGACCTGTCACCAAAGTTCCTCCTTTCCTATCCACTTCACCGATGATAAATTCTGACGAACACTGAATAAAGGATCATTCCAGAGATATCGCCAAGGACACTGTGCAACAGCATCCAAGAGATCGATTCTTCCACTCCCTTCCCACAGCACTCGCTCATGAGACAAAAGAGATTTCTACATGAATAATAATAAATGGGGAAAAAAATGTGGCTACTTTTAAAGCTACAGGGTTTTGTCCTCTGACACTAATTAATTCTCAGTAAAAAAAAAATACCTTCATTACTCAAAATCAAAATCTATATAAACTAATTTGATGGGGTATTAGTATGCCACTCAACAGCTTTCCACATACTTCTGCCTCATGTATTAAAAACTGCAAACTAAGTTTAGTATGAATAGTCATTAAAGTTAGCATGAATACGAATTCTATTCAAAGTTGAAGTGACGATTTCACCAATTTGCAACTTCTCACAAGATAATTTCTAATTCTGTAATTTGCATCGAGGGCATAAAGTTAAAGAATCTACAAATTGGACCTGCAGTAGGAGAATAAGTTAAAATCTGTAATTAAGATCCTGGAAGAAAAGAAAACAGCTGGATTGGGTTCAATGAAAAGTGATTTAAAGACATACATTAGGTCCATGTAGGTTTTGTTGTTGTTGTTGTTTGAAGTTGTATGTGTCGCTATTACTACCTATTCGAATGGGGGTAGACACAGAGATACTGGAATTGCGAAATTAAGGTTGGATGTTCTTCCTAACGCTCCGCATGGGGCTCGAACACGGGTTAGTCACTTCCCGAGTTGAGCGCTGTTACCATATATAACCATAGCGAATGTGTCTAGTTACAGAAATATTTTCTACTGTATACACATATTACAGTCACTCGTAAGATGTATTAAAATATTATTAAAATGTTAATTCATTATTATCTTAAAAGAAATTAAAACATTTTAAATTTTTATGTTTCAAAGAGTTACCAGGAAAGTTATGAGTAAAAAAAAAAAACACACACACACACACGCGAAAATTAACGAAACTTGATTTGAAAATATGGTTGACAATGTATAAAAATATCTGGTCTTTTATGATACAATATATGTTAATGTATTAAATGTTGAAATAAAAAAAAATACCGGAGCCCATTTATTTATTTCTATGTATATTGATAAAACATGCTTTTTATATTATGTATATGATAGAAGAAGAAAGTTTTACAAAATTAGGAATTAGCTCTGAAAACTTTATTTCTCAGCCGCTGATTTTTGGCAGCTGTGGAAGAGCATTTCTCTCATTGTCAACTTGATTTTACGCTTGAAAATTTTCTGACGCTATTGAGCAAAGAAATTAATTGAGAGAATTTCTTAACAAAAGTTGGGATAGGGTTAAATGCACACAATAATGACCTAACTGAAAAACAAGCATATAAAAACGTATTTACAAATGTACAAAGCATAAGGCTATGACGCATTTTTAATAGAATGTCATTGAGTATATTCATACACTCATATATATATATATATATATATATATATATATATATATATATATATATATATATATATATATATATAGAGAGAGAGAGAGAGAGAGAGAGAGAGAGAGAGAGAGAGAATAATAATAATAATAATAATAAAGATAGAAATACTATTACCAATACAATATTTTTTAGTAAAACATATTTGTTAATTAGAATTGGAGAAAAGCTAATAAGCGCAGTAGCATCGACAACAGTTGTAGTAATAGTAAAAGAGTAATATTTGTATTTGTAGAAGCAGCAACAGTAGTAGCAAAATAGTAAAAATAGGCAAACCTGCCAGTCATACTTCTTGAAGTCACATATGCTCCTAGCACTGGTATTATTCACATTTATTGCAATCCATACTGAAAAAAAAAAAATCTTATACTGGAAAAAAAGAGACATTCCTAGCTAGTTTCTTCAATTTCAAATACAGATTGTTTTCTCTCATCCAAGTACCCTCTGTTTCAAATCATTTTTTTATTTTCAATTTGTCTCCCCTCTCTCTAGTCAGTATAGGGATTCCAGAATGGACAGGCATATTCCATATTTGGATCTCACATGTATAACATATATATATATATCTAAACATATCTTTTGTCGTAAAATAAAAGCCACTTTAAAGACTAATAAAAACAATCTCTCATTTCCCTTCATAAATTAGTAATTTCGTATGGTATATTTCACATCTTGAGATGCATCGCTGTGTTGTCGATCAGTGGCTAAAGTATCCCAATGATCTTTTAGGCAATGGCAGCCAATATTCAAGCATGTTGAGCTGACAAAGGGATAGTTGTAAAACAAAGTGATCCAACCCCAGAGACCGAACTAGGCCAACAGTTCTACTCCCGACCCCACACCTCCTGCGTATCATGAAGATTCTTTGTATATGGTTTCCCGGAGAGAAGTCAGTATAATGCTAAGCTTAAGATCCTTTCAGAGGTCCTCTCCCACACTGCTACACCAATTTAATTTATAAATAAAGTCTGACGTCTCTTAACATCATCCAATGTGTGTTAGTAAACCCCCCCAAAAAAAAATATGTATATAAAAACATTTTAATTAAATTGCGTTCGCCACTGTCACTGGTCTGACGTATATTTTTTTTTTAAACTAAATCTACACCGTAACTTTTACTCAAGCTCAAGACACTCGTCTTTTAATCTAACAGAAAATAATAAATAATATTTATAAAAACACATTCACAGAATTTGAAGCTATAGGTTTTTGTCAAGTATTTTTTCTTTTTTATCTTTTTACATACTAGAGAGATCTAGACTATTAAGAGGTTATCGTGTATATCCTCCCCATTCAGCTGTTGAGGCCAACATTTTTGTTTTAAATTTTGAATTCATTCCAGTTCAAGCATAATTACGATGATGATGATGATGATGTGAGACTGATAGACAGATATAGATAGATAGAAAGCGAAGCTTTTTTTTTAAAGAACCTGATCCATGCGTAATCATGGTAGTATCGTGAAAAAAAAACTTATTCAAGATTTTTCAAGATTTTGTAAATCATTAGCAAATATAATTTCAGCGAGGATTATTCTGATATCCAAGTACATGCGATATTTAATGAGGAAAGCGAAAAATAAAGAAATAAATAAAATTTATCAGCAAATGAAATACTGAAGTCTATATTGGAAAAACAAATAAAACCGACGAAAGCAATATCATTAAAAACATGAATAATGTTGTGATTTAATCGTGATTTATTCCTACTTTGAGTATATTATGAAAAAAAATTCTTTATATATATATATATATAATAATAATAATAATAATAATAATAAAGAAACCTTTGTCAAAATAATCTATCAGTTGTCAGAACAGTATAAATGTGATGACACCATATATAGGCCATGAATGCATTTTACAATATTCAATGCTCAAATTAACTCTCAAAAAATCGGATAATTTATTCTAAAGTCCAAACTATGATTCTTATAACGTCATTTTCATAAGCACTTTATATTTATGCGTCATATATAGATGACGCTGGCCAAAGGGAATTCTCGCACCTGCTAGCTCAGTGACCTGTGATGGACGGGTGTGAGGGGAGTTACAAGGTGATGAAGCGGTGGGGGTAAACCAGCTGCGGCTGTCGGCCCTCATTGTAGTATATCCTTGCCCGCCTACCTTGTGGATGACCCAAGCAGGGTGGAAGGGGAGTAGCGTGGCAACCCTTTATCCCCAAGGAGTTAAGAGAGTGGTTGAGGTATGTGTGGATCATGGTAAATCCACGTTTCTTGGCTCGGTCACCCCTCTTACAAGGCTGGAATGGGGCCATGTATGTATGTATGTATAATCCTAACTAACAATAACCAATATACAAATGTGCTTAATGGTGATGATTTAGGTGTATCATAGAAAAAATTATTCTTCATGACAAGGATATACGAGCAAATAAACTTTTTTTTGTTGCAGTAAAATTTTCCACAAGCATCTTCCACATTCTCAAAATACATAAAGTTTGATATGAATATTAATTATATTCAGAGTTCTATTAATATTCAAGTAACTTAAAACTTCTTGAAAGTTAATTGCATAATCCCTGACCTGCAGTGCAGGCAGAAAATTGAAAACGTTAAAATTGAAATTGCAAGAGAACGAATATATTCATTATTTAATCAAGTTTCCAAGTGTTGTTACAGAGTAATCACATACACACACACAAAATAGAACTGAAATGGCAGAGAACGAATGACTTTAAATATGTAATTCAATTTCCAGATGTTAGGGAACAGTTATTAAATAAGTAAATAAAAAAATTGAAGCATGTGGTACAGTTGTTTGGAAGAGAAGGTTCTCTAAAAGGTGCTGCAAGACTCTTTGTTCTTCAGGAGAAGATCTAAATAGAAACCTTAGATATTAATTATCCATCTCTATTCTCAATCTCCTATGGAGAGGGGGTGGCCGAGTCAAAGCACACACGTATGTCACGATTCTAAACGGAAAAATACAGAAGGGGAATATCCATTCTCTTAGCTCCACCCCATTTGGTAGACTCTCATCTCATCAACCAAGAAGGAAAAAAAAAAGGTCGTGGATAATAAAGGAGTCATAAAATATGGACGGCAGAGGACGTTAATATCATCACTTAGATAGATCCCACCCACCATGCAAAATACAAACGAAATTATGTTAACTTCAAGCTAAAAGAAAATTTATTTCAGTTTAGATTATAATCCCAATACTCCAATTTTGATAAAGAATTGGAAGCAACATTATAAATTATATAATTAAGTGATCCGGTAAGATACAATGCAGCCCATTCCTGATAAAAAGGATACTTACAAGTGTGTGTGTGAAGTGTGTGTATATATATATATATATATATATATATATATATATATATATATATATATATATATATATATATATATATATATATATATACAGTATATATATACGACGCAATATGCAATAATGTATTAGAAAGGAAGTTGTTTGCACTTCCGAAATATATTTCATTCCTTTAGATTTTTTCTAAAAACTATTTTTTTCCATGTTGAATTCTGTGTTTACTTTTGAAAGTGGCAGAGAGAATTTATCAAATTTTTAAGTTTGTCTTTTCTATTGGAAACATTTTACATTGTCACTTAAAAGTCTTCCAAAACTGTTCGTTTGATGATTAAATTTATCAGCGTCAACTTAAAACTACTACTCAGTAAAGATTGAAGCAAATATACATTTTGTCAGTCTTTCAAGACGATAATTTCTCTTGCCGCACTGCTTTTACAATGATTTAGAATAAATATTTGTTTTGTTTTGTTTGAGTAATAGATAAATCTATTTCGTGTGAAATGTATACTTTTCTGTTGGGTCAATTGTTTTTTTGTTTTTTTCAATCTTGGACTAAGCTATCAAGCCACAATATGTAAAAAATTTTCATATATATTCTAAAATGGGTGGTCTTTCATTAGGCATAACTATGATGAAAACTCATCAGCAGAAAAATCTGGCCAGACACTGCTCTGTGTCAAGCCACTCGTAAGTGGAAATTATAAAATAAAGCAGAAATAGCTTGCTCCAAAGTATATAAAAAACAGCATGATTAAAAGATATTTAATATGTCAAGCAAGGTAATTTATGACACCTTCAGAAAAAGCATATACAGTTACCCGAGTAAAATTCCCAAAACAAGAGCGAGAACAGTGCCTGATAGAGCCAAAATGAGGACAGTAATGTATCTATTCAGCAGACATAAAGAGTTAATGGTATGTTTTCAAAATTAACAAATGCGCGGGAGTATGAAATACAAAATCACGCCATACTAAGAGATATTTAAGAATGGTGTGTTCTGCAGTTTAGTGCTCGCACGCATACTACGAAAGTAATTAAATGTGACAAGACCGCGCGAGTCGGGAAGTCGTACACAGTGATTTGATCCCACTATGGGGTGCCTCTACTCTTAATCACTCACCTCCAATACGTCTGTGTCCACCCCTATTTTAGGGGTACTAATTTTGACTCATAAAACGAAGCAAAATAATTATATTCCCAATTTACACTGATCTTTAATACAAAACCTTAAATTATGCAAAGATTAGTAAAATTATAAAATACATATTAAAAAATACAGTTGTACAATAGCCTATAGACCAGTGAACAAACAAGCAATTAAGAATAATCTCGTCTAGTCTCTAGTCTTGAACTAAATATCCTTCAACACAAAAAGATGAAAAAGCTCATCAGATTCCCCGATTTTGAAATTGACTGGTGTGAAAATTCTCAGAATATTTTTTTCTTCACTTTTTCCTACACTTTTTTTTGTTATAAGACTTAAGAAACCCAGATAACATTGAATTGGATCCTTCATATGGCTTCCTCATCAAACTTCTGAAAGAAGATTTCATGTCATGTCCTCAGTAAGTTCCCCTGAAACGAGAGAGAGAGAGAGAGAGGGGAGAGAGAGAGAGAGAGAGAGAGAGAGAGAGAGAGAGAGAGAGAGAGAGAGAGAGAGAGAGAGAGAGAGAGTTCATCTACTAACATGAAAGTTAAGAAATACATTCACAAAACACAGAGAAACTAGTTGTATTTCCATGGTGAAAAAATGCTTTACAAAATCTGTGAGCAATTACCATTAACCTTGAATATAATATATATATATATATATATATATATATATATATATATATATATATATATATATATATATATATATTCGAAAGAAATTGAATATCAGT
The DNA here is from genome assembly GCA_037179515.1 of Halocaridina rubra. Lineage (NCBI taxonomy): Eukaryota > Metazoa > Arthropoda > Malacostraca > Decapoda > Atyidae > Halocaridina > Halocaridina rubra. The sequence continues at coordinate 172,047 of JAXCGZ010001940.1, read as the reverse complement.
TCGCAAGGTACAACTGGCTAATAATAACGTGAAGTGTACGCGATATTCACTTCAAAAACAACGAAATCATCTGAAAAATATAACTGAAAATATGAAAAAGGACAAATTGTCTGCAAATGAGATCATACTGACGTATGTCATTAAAAAATGAGTAATTATTCTGAGAGGCAATATCATTGCAAATAAACGACTGATGATGCAATTTTATCACATTCGAAACAAAATGCGAATATATTAATTAAAAAAAAAAGTTGAAAATCAAAATCTTGATTTAGTGAATTTACGGAAACTTAGAAAATATTTGCTCGTTATTTGTGGTAAAGACATATTCAAGGTCATAAGCAAATTACTAGCTTAAAAAAAAGTTAATGGTCAAATAAACACATTGTTATAAGTGAAAACATGAAACAAGATCAGAAAACTAAACTACAACACATGACGATATATCAACTTGCAAAAGTGTATTTTTCTAATTTAATGTCTCGTCCAGAGGCAAGATATTTTAATATCAGGAGAACGTTTAAGAAATGTGCATCTTTTGCCAATGTACTGCCTTCTTCAATATATTTACTTTTTAAATACATTAATAAATTACCAAAAATTAATTTCACTTATTTCTCTAATATTTCATCTTCCTTTTCACGCCTCTAATATCTTCTTCCTATTTATATATTTCACTCCTCTCATTTCCACGTCTATACCTCACACATTCACTGTTGAATGGTATTGATAGTTTTCCATTTCAGCCTTGAGAAAAAAAAAAAGGTCCTCGATAATCACGAGTGAAAAAGACTTCTTTTATACTGATAGTCACAAGAACGCCAATTTCATTTAAAGGATTTAGATATTAAGTAAAAGAGATATAATCAACTGGCAAAATTGATTAAATAAAGAAATCAATAAAGAAAACACTAAGTAGGAAAATATACGATTGCAAATGAACTGGAAATTAAATCCTATTGGGGGTAATTCATGCAAAATAATCCTGGATAAATGCAATCACAAAAGCACCAACGACGATGCCACTTCATCCCATTTGTTGAATGTATGAATAAATTCGCGACCAAACCAGGATATGAGTTTGGAGACTTCACACAAAATAAGAAAATAAATATTAGCTTCTATGAATGTGTGAGCTTTGACTCGACCATTCTCCTTACAAAGGGGATTGCGGCCACGGAATACGTTTGTATGTATTTGCTGTAAATTTCTTGGTTGAAAAAATCCAAGGTACGAAGTGATTAAAGTATTAAATTACAACTATCTAATTCCTTAAAAAAAATCAAGTCTGGATATTAGATCGTCCAATGAGAGAGGAAAGTTAATAAAAGGAGCAGACCATTCCACCAAAAGCAATCAACTTTTTCAGTAAAAGACCCCAGTCTTTAAAGCCGAAAGGGAAACCAAGAATGAAATTACAATCTTCAAGTACCATTTCCCTCTCTCTCTCTCTCTTCCCTTCTACTCTTTCGCTCATCTCCCCTCTGTCACACCTCTCCTTTCTTATCTATCTCTTTAGCTAAAATCTTTGTTTCCGCCTCTGCTTATAATGAACTTCTATATGTCGAATATTCCATACAGCAAATTCCTCGGAATTAGAAGAAAAAGATCCCTTGCGAAGATAATTTTCCTTTGAGACTAAAACATATAGACATTAGTCGTATCTCTTTGTGATATCAATGTTGCATATGTTCCTTTGTAAAACCAGATAACGAGTTACGAGGACTATCACACACACACACAGAGAGAGAGAGAGAGAGAGAGGAAAACACTGTTATTCAAAGGCACTCTTTTAAATATAGTATTTGTCTGATCATTAACTTGAAGTACTCTCCTTCTAAGGTAAAATAAAAAAAAACGCTCAAAATGACAGCAAAATTCAAAACAAACAGAACCAAAAACTATATATATTGCTGAGGTTAAAAAAAGACTTAATATCACCTCCTCTATACACATCTGTTCATAAAAAACAAGAGAAAAATGTAATTTTGCTAAATTTTTCGGTGTTGTAAAACTCTGATCAGTTATTTTGAAGTTATTTCGAATTCTTATTATTTTATATAATACTCAATTCCTTTTTATTTGTTTACATTTTATGCTAAATCATGTTAGTTGAAAAAAAAAATACGTAAATGTATTTTCAGAGCCAAATTAAAAGCAACTATTGTTTATTAGTGTGACATCCATCTAATACTGATATATATGTGTATTTGTGTGTGTGTGTGTGTGTGTTATTGTTTGTTCTATACTTGCACGAACTAATAGTTATAGCCAGAAGTATATGCAAAAATATAAGACGTTATACCATCCTTTATTCCGTGCCGACATTTTTCTAAAATAATTTAAAACTCGTGAAAAGACTATTTGAACTCGAAAAGGTTCTTATGTAAGGCTTTCTCATCAGTCTATTGAAGCTGGGGAAAACTAATTTCATGCCCTATAGGTAATTTCTCCTTTATATGGATGTGGGTAGAGAGAGAGAGAGAGAGAGAGAGAGAGAGAGAGAGAGAGAGAGAGAGAGAGAGAGAGAGAGAGAGAGAGAGAGAGAGAGAGAGAGAGAGAGAGAGAGAGGAGAGAGAGAGAGACTGCAAACGAAATATTAGTGACGAATAGATGGCAATTCCTCCAGTCATATGTAAATGAATAAATATATTTTGAACAGTCGTGAAGAGACCATTTGAACTCGAAAAGGTTCTTATATAAGGCTTCCTCATCAGCCTATTGAAGCTGGAAAACTAATTTCATGCCCTATAGGTAATTTCTCCTGTATATGGATGTGGGTAGAGAGAGAGAGAGAGAGAGAGAGAGAGAGAGAGAGAGAGACTGAAAACGAAATATTACGTATAGATGGCAATTCCTCCAGTCATATGTAAATGAATATAGTCAGAAAATAATGAGAAACTAGTTGAAACTAGTTGTAGTTCTAGAATAAAAAAAATATAAAAAAATAGGTAATTAGTATCAATAAAAAATCCGAAAAATCTTTTCTTCTGAGAGGATTTGAATACCGGTTCCCGAAGCATATTTAATAAATACGTGACATGTACACCTTAATCATTTAAAAACATCGAAAAAATACGAAAAATAAATAAATAAATGACAGAATAAAACGCAACCGGACCTTGGATGAAATTCTAGTGACGCAAATCATTAAAAAATAATATTAAATCAAAGGCAAGACAATTACGCAAACACAACTAGTGTTTGTGCTACCATTTTATCACATTAGAGAAAGAAAATATTTAATTTTAAAGTCGAAATTTTCTTTTTTAATATAGATCATTTAGGAAAAGTTACAAAATATTTTATATAATTTTGTGTTACGGTGAAGTAATAGTGTAAACAAGTTTATGGTCATATAAACAATTTATCATATGTGAAAACGTGAAACAAATCCCCTCTTCGGGATTCGAATCTAAAACACACCTGAGAATCCATCACTATGCACAAATGTATATTTTGTCTCAGCTGTCTAGTTCGTTGGTAAAAGGGACTATAAAAAACCATGCAAAAATTATAATACCTTAACCCATATAGTCTTTTTCAGCATTATATATGATATAATAATAATGCCAAACTTGATTTCCCTTATCTCCCTCATGTTTAATCTCCCCTCTCTTACTTATCCCCTTGGCACAACTCGTATTTCCGCGTCTACACTTCATAAATTCAAATGCAGAATATTAACACCTGTGAAATTTCTTGGAATTAGAAGGGAAAATGATCCGGAAAGTAGATAATTTCTCTGAGACAGGAATATAAATGTCATTCGTCTCTCTTCTTATCAGAGGGGTGGGATATAACTTAAAAGGGACTGCGTAAGACACTACAAAGAGACAAAAACACAATTCAAAGGTACTGAAAAAGACTCTATTTTCTCTCTTTGTTTAACTAACAACAATATACTAGTTAATATGAATCTTCATGAAAAACTTCATTTTAAGAGATACTTCCTCCGTCTTTGTTTTCTTAACTAAAATGTACAAGTTGTGCAGAGCAGGATACATTATTATATTTTATTACAAGCGTAACTTAATACACCTTGCAGACAGACACATTCACTGATGAGGAAATGCTTAAATAATGATGTTTAACAATTGAAATCCATGAAATTCCCCCCAAAAAGTGTATAAAATTTTTCACGAGAGAGAGAGAGAGAGAGAGAGCATTTATTCGGAATAGAGTCAGTATTAAATATGAAGTGCCTTTCAGTTATTTGTATATATAATACACAATTTGATTAAATTTTTTTATTGATATTATAATATTTTGGTAAATATTTATTTATTGATTTTTGTGCATTCAGAAGACAAATCCCTCATAAGGAACTTAACATTTAATACCTCCTCATCAATCTGATCTAGTAGGAAAACGTATTTCAGTTTTTTTCCCTTCCAGCACAAAAAAAAAAAAAAAAAAAAAAAAAAAAAAAAAAAAATATATATATATATATATATATATATATATATATATATATATATATATATATATATATATATATATATATATATATATATATATATATATATGAATGATTGCAAGACCAACATAACGCATTATTTGTTCTCTCTTACAAAGAGAGAACATGTGTATGCATGTATGTATATGAATGTATGTGTGGGTATATGTGATTGTTTACATGCACATGTATTTTTTCTCTACTTTTCAATAATTTTACTCTCATATATATATATATATATATATATATATATATATATATATATATATATATATATATATACACACCTGTGCGCGCGTATGTGCTTGCACACGCATGCAAGTGGGAGTGCATGCACGCGTGGGAGGGAGATATGTGTATGTGAACTGTGTACATACATGTGGTGATCTATCACACACAGTTCATTAGTTATACCTTGTGTGTGTTTTATTGTAATACCATAAGTAATATTGTGCATCTACCTGCATGAATATATTCATTGAGAGACTATATAATAACTATTATTTATTTTGTCATTAATTTCATCATTTCCTCATGAATAATTGGGATTTGTTTGTAAAGCTAATCTAAATCTTAGGAAATCCTTAATTATGTATAATATGATAAAATTATATCCTTTTATTTTAGAATGTGATGCTCGTCTGATTTGTTTACAGAACGGACGAGGACTTTCTCTGAGGACAGCACCAGGTTAGGACCTATTGTTAGAGACTCGTAAAATTCGTGTAAATTTACGAGCCTCCCATTTCGCCCCTTGGACTAGTGCTGTCGAAATTGTCAAGCAGTGACTCTGTTTTAATATTGCATAAAGTTTTTGGATTTTGAACAATTACTATTTGATATTTAGTGTTGTTTATTTTGATGTATCCAGCAGTCGTGCCTGGAGGTATAACTCTTTGTTACTAAAGTAAAATTTAACCTTTTCTTTTGGGCTGAAATATTGCTCCATTATAATACTAACTTTTTTCAATATATTTTTTATATTTTATCGATGAGTCTTTCATTTAAGCCTGGATTTATGCAGAGTTCAGTTAGTATTATTTAGTGTATTTGTGATATTAACCAGTGGGAGTTCACTAACTATTAAGCAAACGTAACTCATGCCCTTCCCCTTTAGTACCGTACAGTTTGTCATATATTTAATTATAAGCCAGTAAGTTTTAGCCCAACTTTATTTGAAGTTGGTGGAGTAAATATTTTTGTGTACGGTAGCCTGCAAAAAACTGAGAGTAGACTATTCATTGACCAGGTGAAAGCAGGCATTCTGGGAATAGTCACCACAATACATACACATGCATACGTGTGCATGAGTGGCGTGGATGATCTGTCGTCGTCTCGGGACCTGATCCTGCCATGTCTTTCGGTTCTCGACGATCCGGCTGTTCATTCGTTTTTGTTTTTTTATGGCGATGGGTCCGCTATATATATATATATATATATATATATATATATATATATATATATATATATATATATATATATATATGTGTGTGTGTGTGTGTGTGTGTGTGTATTTTTTATTCATGTTTATGTATGCTCTCGCCTGTATGTGTATGCATGCGTATCTGCGTGCATACGTGTATATATGCGTAGCAAACATGACGTTTTTATTACCAAGGAAAGTTATTTCATATAAAATAGAAAAAAAAACTTCCTTCCACTAATAAGGACCATATTCCCCTGTAATTTTCTATATGTTTTGAATACTTAATAGACTTAATTTTAATACTAATGTTCTGAATACTTAATAGGTTTTCAGTGAGAGGATAAACTATCCAAGGTAACCTGGCAAGTTACAATCATCGGATTAAGACAGATTTGTGATGCCTGAAAGTGATAAACATTGCTGGATGAAAAAAAATAATAACCATTCTTAAGAATACTTAAATCATAAAAACGGAATGACTTTATAAAGTTACGTTCCACGTAAAGCAAAATAAAAGTTAAATTGGCTCTTGTCCAGGCAAAAAGGGGGGGAGGGGGAATCCACTTCAACGGGGAGTTTAAAGGAAAAAAAAAACTTTGATTTCACTTACCACTTATTTGATACACATCCATTTCACCGCCCATGCGTATGTAAGTCCCGTAATACGTATTTCATACATCGTATCACTATATTAACAAAATTTTTAAAGCTTTTTCGAATTTTGAAGACGTTCAGCACACATAAACACAAATTGACCGCGCATTTGCACACCAAAGGTATGAAATGCAATTCAAGACAAATGTGAAATTGATATGAAATGCAACATCGAACAAAACGTATGTTATTTAGCTTCATTTAGGCTCTAATGGCATTAATTTTATCCTATAGTGATGTGATATTAATTTAATTTTAATATTTGTTTATGTATATTCATATTTTACAGGTAAATAACATTTAAGTAGTGCTGATATACGAAATGATAAAAAAAAAGGTTTAATAATTTCCGTCTTAAAAGATAGATCGAGAGCTGTGAACCTTCAACGGACAAGGCCGAGGTAGTTAAGTCGTAAGGGGCAGCAAAGTGAATTTGAAAATGTGGTCATTTGTTGTGTAAGTTATTTTCTTATTATTTGGACATTATTTAAAAGGTTTAGCAGTCTAGAAAGGTCGCAACTTGACGTTTAGTGTGTCATTCCTTTCAGTTTTACATACGAGAAGTTTTCAGCACAATAAACCTGACTGCTGTTGTTGTTCTTGTAGTTTCCCAAATTTGACAAGGTGGCGTCTGATTTTTTTTCTGATATAAAAATAAAGCCGTAAGATAAGAAATTACAAATATATTAGATAATTTAGCACAGCCTAACCTTACCGCTATTTCCTTGTACTGATACCGTAGAAATTTCAAAGGTTGCAAATTACTATAATCCAACATTTTTTCCCCTTAGAGTGCCAAGTGGTATATGTTTGGGTTTTAATGTTACAAAATGTTACCTTATACCTGTTGTTAAGTGAAATGTGCTGTTTCTTTAAGTCTCATTGGAACCATCCTCATGGGATGTTTTAATCATTACTATTTATCATTGCTGAATGGAGTCTGTGTATACATGAATATTGCAATACTAGGCCTATGACCCCTAGATTGACCAAGTATTTTTTTTATAATGTTTTCTTGCTTTAAGGGGCTAAAATTACACATTTAATGTACTTGAGATATATATATATATATATATATATATATATATATATATATATATATATATATATATATATATATATATATATATATATATATAGCAACAATCCTGTAATTGTGTTTGTAAAGTAACACCTTAATACAGTATATGGGAGACCAACCCCAATGGGTGCAAATCACCATTATTTTATCCTGTAACATACTAACAATTCTACTTTGCATGCTTGTAACAAAACCAATATTTTTATCTTTGCTCGATTTAGAGTGGCATGTTAATCAAGATTCGTCTTGAGAACCCCTTTTATGGTTACATTCTTTGAGAAAAATTATTGTACAGTACTATCATTTTCTTTCAAGCACAATAAGTACTCATACGGAATTAATTGATATTTCTTAACTGTTATTGAACAAAAGATGTGTGGTACTCAAGACCCATTCCTATTCACCAAGCAGGATTAGTTCAAACAATATATATTGTTACGAGCAAAATTTGATACACTACTACTGCAGGGTAAAATTGCATTATAGGACCACCTCTATTTTCCAATTGAAATAAATTATTTTTTGGTAGTTTTTTATGTGTTTTGAACGAATCTGAGCTTTATACCGGAAAACAGCATTTTTTTTTTTGTGATATCCCCTACCACAATCTAGGAGATCCCATTAGGACTTTAGGGTTTTAGGTGGGGATAGGCCTAGGCCTATTACAAAAAATAACACCTCTTGAAGTTATCTCTTAACCAGGGGGGCTTCGCCCCCCTGGGACCCCCCTTATCTTGTCTCTTAACCACGGGGGCTTCGCCCCTGGAACCCCCTTATCTTATCTCTTAGCCAGGAAGGCTTTAACCTAACCTAATTTCCGGAGCAAATGAAGGTCAGATTCGCTTAAAACACATAAAAAACTAGCAGAAAACCTTTATTTCAACAGGAAAACAGAGGTGGTCCTATAATGCAATAATACCCTACTGCAGTCCCCATGAAATATACAAGGTAATCTTGGAAGTTTGGGTTGCCTCATTATAGAACATATTTACCCTGTACAGTATAATGGATTCCATTTTTTTTTTTTTTTTTTTTTTTTTTTTTTTTTTTTTTTTGCATAAAGATGTTAAGTTAGTTCATAATGTATGCCATGATCTGCCTGACACTCAGTTCCTTATATCTATCTTTTATATTAGAGATACCTAAGTTTAGTTTTTCTTTTCACAGGCTATTCTGGCATTGTTGGTTCCATGGATACCACAGCACTCACCCCCCCCATACAGCAGCAGTAGGAGCTGTCCAATAACTTTATGATGCATTTTTCATAGCTATTGGATGTGTCCATATACGAGAAATGAAGGTTAGTCACCATACTTGTTGCAAAATGATGTATACAAGGAGTATGAGATATGACTCATGAGAGAACACACCATTCTATTATGGGGGCCACTTGATATATGCAGTTTGAAACCTGGACAATGTATTATGACATCCACAAGTATTTTGTTCATTTAACATGTTTCATGATTTTTTCTATTAAAGTATGATAAATGCGTATTATTCAAATAATTTTCATATTATCTGATATGATTTTTATTAGTATTTATGGCCTCTAAATATAATTGATAGTTATTTGCAAAAAGCTCTAGAATAACATACTCAAATTGAAAGAGAATATTTTCTCTTCAATGAGCATTTTGCACAACACTTTACTTAAGTAAAGCATTCCATATTTATGTAAAATGTAAGTTGAAGTTCTACAAGAGAGTCCCATTCCTCAGGATAACGTTTAAATCTCACTTTCTTACATATCTCTCTCTCTCTCTCTCTCTCTCTCTCTCTCTCTCTCTCTCTCTCTCTCTCCTCTCTCTCTCTCTCTCTCTCTCTCTCTCTCTCTCTCTCTCTCTCTCTCTCTCTCTCTCTCTCTCTCTTTATATATATATATATATATATATATATATATATATATATATATATATATATATATATAATTTTTTAAGTACAGGGTATTATGCAGTAGTGTATTTAGTTTGTTATATGGATGTTGGTTCATTAAGGTTAGGTGTAGAGTCTTTGATCAGGAATTATTACTTTGCCTTGGCAAATGGTTTGCGAATATTGTAAATTATTTTTTGTGAACTAATAGTGCTTTATACTGCCATGTCTGTTGGTTATGACTGTAGATGCAGTTGATTCAGCAAAAATGAGCATAATGCAGCACAACACTATGATTGTAATAATGCTTGTAATAAAGTAGAATATATCAATTATAACAATAATACTTTAATACAAGTATTGTACATAGTCAGTGCTAACAACATCTATTTATGCAGATTAATACTGAACTATTCACGTAAATAATTATAAGTTTACTGGTAAACTATAGTTATTGTACTCCCACAATAGGTACATTCATGCATTCCTATAGCTTTTGTATACTCAATCATTACTTTATATGTTCATTTCATATTGGTGACAATAATTGGTTTCATTTGGTCATATATATTTATTTAGTATTCACTTCAAAAGTCATTGGCCTCCATCATTGATTCAAGTTTTTGTGGCAAACATGAACCTAAACCATGTAAAGTATGAGAAATAAGCTCACCACATATCCCATGATACAAAAAAACATCACTGCTAACCTTTGAAGCCATGAATGTCACAAGAGGCACCTAGAAAGGATAAGAGAGAGGAGGAATAGAAGTTGCTCCCGTCCTGTATCTGTTTTTGTGCTGCTGTGTAAATGATACAAGTTGAATATCAATAAAATATTGAATTTTGAACCTGTGCTGCCCCAGTTCTTTTATTGTTGTTTGTGTGGTCTTCTTGCAATTTTTTGCTTAAATACCTTCTTTGAAAACAGCCAAGAGCTAAACATATGTGTATATGTTGGCTTTATCCTAAATTCTATTATTTTTAATTTAAGTGATATCTTACAGAAATTGGATACAGATATCTTCCTTGGGACTAACTTGATTTTTATGTAAATCTAACTTATCATTTAGCTATGTAAATTTTGTAAGTTAGTATTATAGATATATTTGTGTGGGTTAAGAATGTTATGTTGTTAGTTAGTCTTGTCTTGCTTATAGACAGCAGACTTTGTTTACGTATTGGCTGGATTAGGTTGTGAGTTTGTTCAGATGGGATATGTTAGGTTCTCTTATACTATTATTCACATGTTTTTTCGTATGAAAATATACTGTATTGCATGTAATACAATATTGAATATAATGAAGCTTTTCCAGTAAGCACCCATTTTGACCGGTGGCAAATACTAACAATGCCTAACTTGAAATTGTAATTTTGAATATTGTATAACACATTTAAGCCAGTCTGTTAATACTGTGGATTACTACGGAGCTTCATCATAATATCCTTTTAACTGAGCATTATTATTTACCCATAAAAGTTATTGAATACTGTATACAGTATAATAATTAGTAATTACTGTATTAGTTATTTATTAGTCTAGCAACCCTAATAGTTTTCCCTAGTTTTAGTTACTAATGGTAAGATCTTAAGAGTTTATGGCTTAGTATCTCTCTACAAAAATATAAATAAAATTCAGGTACACTGCGACACATACATAAAGACATATAACAATGTTTTTTATGCAGTGAAGGAGACATTATTTGTGTAACTTCCTTACTTGGATGAAACAGTGATCATCACAGTAAATACTCTATGAATTATTAATACATTAACTTGGCTGTATATTTCAGGACAGTTATCTAATTCCTGTATGGTGTAGGAAAAGTGTTATAAAGTATGAATACCTCTGGTCAGTCTCCTCCAAATCCAAGACAGGCAGCTTATCGGACAAGTCTATCTATAAATAATGCAGCTATTAGGATGCTGTTACTGCGTTATCATTTAAAGGAATTGGAAGTGAGAAAGAATGTTAGTGGACCAAGTAGATGCACTTGTTTAAGAAAAGAGACTGCAGCATATACATAGGGTAAGCTGAGGAAAGGTAAAGTGAGCTTTATGTCAAGGTCTTTCATAGCACATTTTCATGTAGCTTAGCATTTGGTGATAATAGAGGAAGTGATGATATTACAAGTGTTAGTAGGCTTTTCAAAGTTTATTATGGAAGATATGTACTTTCTTTCATTCATACAATATGACTCCAGTGTACACTATCATCACTGATTAATTTTTCGCTATAGAGAACTGGCAGTTGATAAGATTTAGGATAATTTTCAAACACCTACCTGTGTTTACCTAAATGTGTCTTCTCCTGATTGGTTTCATTTTTTACTAACGCTTATCATAACTTGCCTAAAAACTATGGATGCATTTAGAATGTACTGTGCCCTTGCTCAGCGAGTTCCAATTATCAAATGTTTACACTAAGAAAACACTTGGGATCATAAGCACTGTAAAATGTCAGCTATTATTAGAAACCCCTTTTCTCTTGTGTGTACGTATCAGGTAACGTAATTGTTTTAATTAGCTTTAATTAGTTTTAATATGTTTAATTATGTTGCAAACGTACGTGAAATATACAGTTAATAAACTGTAACACTGTGGTGAAGGTTTTTTAAATTTTCTTTACATGGATATAGTAGTTTACATGTATGCAATTAAAAATATGGAGATGAATATAATTATAAATATTTGTGATGTTTGTGAGAACTATATTTTGCTGTGCAGTACTTGTCTCTAATCGCACTTGATTCAATTCATTATCCTTCAGGATAAATTTCAAACACATTGTTTAGCGATGGTGCCAGAAATGCGAGACCTCAATGAGGAGAAAGTCTAGAGGAGTTGTCATCACTTAACACCAGAAAACCAAGAAGGAAAATTATAATTATTTTTATATGCCTTCAGGCTTTGAAAGAGTTTAATGACTACTTTACTTTAAGACTAAATAACTAGGGGTGGCCTTGTGATTGTTCTTAAGACATCTTTTGTGTAGGATTCAGATAAATACTTTTTATAATGTAAGAGGAAGTGATAATATTAATCTAACTGGAGTGTCATTGGTAAAACATTTATAGTTCTAAGATAAAAAATGTCAACTGTCAGCAAATAAAAAAGGACTGTTTGTGGCATAATAGCTCTGTGTCTTGAGTACTACAGAATCTTAATATTGCACGCGTATATTTTCATGCAAGCGTACTTACATAAATGCGTTCATATAAGTTTTCTTTACTTTTTCAGGTGCATGTCCATTTCGATGCAAGCTCTTCATATTGTCCCATAGGTTGTTATTGCTGGTGAGAAAGGTCTGTAACCAGTAATGTTTTTTGTGTACTATTCATTATCATTCATTCATTGATTCTTCTTCTTCTATTAATATTACTTAGTACTGCTTGGTTCTTATATTTATGTTTAAGGTATTCTTTTTACTTCATCTTTAATATGACATCATACAATATACGCTGGTGTGTGTGTGTGTAGATCCAAGATTCGCAGGCCTTCGACCTGTTTAGCGTTTATTCAATTCAATTAAAAAAAATTATTTACATAATAGGCAATTACATCAAATGGAGCTTGTTAGCAAGCTAACAAGCTCGCCCCACAACTAAATATATATATATATATATATATATATATATATATATATATATATATATATATATATATATATATATATATGAAACAAATAAATAAGTAAATATTTGTTCTTCAAAGCGAGCAATAATGACAATGAAAATTACAATAACATTAACAATCCTAATAATGAAACACAATATGACAATTGGTCATTTCAAACAGTGAACTATGCCTATAGCAAATATACTGAGAAAATAGATAAACTAAACTCTGATGTCAAACTTGATCACGTTAAACGAATCTCAGTCTGATTTACCATGACCTCTAATTTTACTCTTATGTATATTTAACGTAATATGTGAATGTGGAGCACATCTATTAACAAATTGATAGACTTGACCTCATCTGTGAAGAGGCAGGTTACAACGTATTATACAACGTATTATTATTATTATTACATATTTTAGTATAATTTAAAATGTTATTCATATTATTTATATAGTCAGTTGCATTCATTATAACAACTCTCTCTACCCTTATCTGTTTTACAAGATGTAATTCGTCTGTTTGTCCTAGTGTTTTGAGCTTATAAATATCTTCTTTTGTTAGAAAGTTAAAGGAACTGTGGTGTCTCCTCAAGTTCATTATTTTATATCCTAGATTCTTGAGTACATTTTGTACATTTTCAATTGTATTGTTAAAGGACCAATTTCTTAATCAGTGTAAACCTAGGATATCATATTGTTAGTTAGCTAGACCCACACAAATGGATTTCATAAACGCATCTGACGCGGTTCTGTGTATGGCTAGGATACCCCATGGGGGGGATCCTAGCCATACACAGAACCGCATCAGATACGTTTATGAAATTCATTTGTGTGTGTCTAGCTAACTAACAATATGGTATCCTAGGTTTACACTGATTAAGGAATTGTATGTGTGCCTAGGTTTATATATATATATATATATATATATATATATATATATATATATATATATATATATATATATATATATATATATATATATATATATATATATGACTCACTATTTGGGTACATCTTTATACGAATCTACCTGGCAAGTTGCTTTATTATCGGCACAGACACTCTCTCTCTCTCTCTCTCTCTCTCTCTCTCTCTCTCTCTCTCTCTCTCTCTCTCTCTCTCTCTCTCTCTCTCTCTCTCTCTCTCTCTCTCTCTCTCTCTCTCTCTCTCTCTCTCTCTCTCTCTCTCTCTCTCTCTCTCTCTCTCTTCTTATGTTCTTATATATAAATATATATATATATATATATATATATATATATATATATATATATATATATATATATATATATATATATATATATATATATATATATATATATATATACACACGTGAGAGAGAGAAACACAAAAGATGATGGCGACCAGGAAAGCCATCCAAATATATATCCGCTGAAAGTTGATCATCACTGCTAAGATAAAAAATAAAATACTATACCTGCACATCACCATTACGCCTAATGGTAAATATATGTTAAACAGAACCGATAAATTTTCCTTATGAGTCTACTGTAAGCTAAATGCCTCTCTTCAATCTCTCTACAATAAGCCCATTATGCCACTAGGGAAAGCGAGCTACCTCAGATGGGTCCGTCCCAGTCCAGGATTCACAGAGAGGGGTAGGGTCACGAAGAGCATCCAACAGTAAAACTCTGAAGTCGAAACCAACGCCACCCTTCAAAGGGCTAGTGAGAAAGAGTGACCACACATGAACATGGGAAAAGATGATGAGTAAAAGGCATCTCTAGTATTCTGCATCTTATATTAGCTTTTATTAGCCTGACAGTAGTAAGTTCATTGCTCTTTCTCTCCCAAGTATTTTCCAGTCTATCAGTGTCTCTTTTTCCTTCAGGGAGATCGCATATATCAAGTCGAACTGGCTATATGTCATGCTTTTTTACGTCTATGTCCCTGAGCCTTGTTCTGCCCGTTTGTTTGTCATTACACGCTCAATTCGTCCCGTCTTCAGTAATCTTTTCTGCTCACTTTTTTTTTTTACCAAAGATATCTTAGATATTTATCTTTCTCTTCAATACGTACAACTTCGTTAATCTTTAATTTCTTTATTTAATTTTACATAAAAGCAGAAGATTGGGTATTACTGCTCTTACCAAAGCCTGAACTTACAATAAGATCTAAGCCGTTAGTGACAAATCTGATAAATCTAAGCTTGCATAGCTTAGCATGTCAAATTGAAAGGAATGACTAGTGACTTTCTCTAATTCTTCTTCCTAAAAGCTCTGGCGATTATAGCTAATTTGAACTAATTTAGAGAATTGAACATGTGTCATAATGCGAGCACAGATTCACCAGAATCCTATTAAGTCACTACCTGCTATAGGCTGTGCCGTTTACCCTATCTTCATCCACATTGTATTACCTTTAGCAACTTCAGTTCTTCCCAATTTGACTAATATACAACATACAGCAATATATACAGAAAATGGAGTAAACAATGCAACAACAATAACAAACAAGTACAGTTTCCTATTGTAATATGACTGCAGGGCATACCTTCCATCCTCTCGCTCTTCACTTTGCTATAAAAATTGAGTTTGTATTTTTTTCTTGTCATTCAAAAGTTATGAGGGTAAAAAAAATGATTTTTTTTTCTAAACGCATTGCTTGAACTCAGCACCATGACCCAATATATTTTTCCCTCTCTCCTTTTTGAAGCCGTTAATATTTTTTCTTTAAGCTGGTACCTGCAATATTTCTGCATGGCCACAGTATTTGAAATATATTACTATTATTTTTATTATTATTATTATTACTACTACTACTACTACTATTATTATTATTATTATTATTATTTATTATCATTACTATTATCATTGAATTTTTGGGAGAAATATATTATTTAAGTAAACTAATGGGAAATACGTTTCATCCAAATATTACAAATTAACATTTGTGTGTCTAGCTAACTAACAGTATGGTATCCTAGGTTTACACTGTTTTAGATATCGGGCCTTTAATATGATGACCATAAAAAAAATAATTCCACGAATGACGCTCTCCAATTCATACCGTAGAATTGCGTAATTAAACATAGTTTGTGGTGACAAATATGACTGAAAACAGGCTCGAATGACAATTGGTCCAAAGTCAAAAATATTGCGTCACTTTTCCGAAGAAATAATAGACTCGTTAAACCTTATCATGTACGAATCCTGAAACCTAATCTCTCTCTTCCACTCTATCTCCAATTTATCTTTATGATACAAAGGTAACTTCAAGTGTAATGATACTGCCCCAAAGGAAAGAAGTATATTGCACTTGTATGACTGAGTATCTGTTAATTATCTCGTAGTAGTGAGGTAATCCCAATATAATCTTCATCAGGGTGTAGGAAAATTTCAATAAGTAATGTCTCTCTCTCTCTCCTCTCTCTCTCTCTCTCTCTCTCTCTCTCTCTCCTCCTATATCTATATATATATATATATATATATATATATATATATATATATATATATATATATATATATATATATGATCTAAATCTCGTGAGCATAATTTTTTTTATTTTTGTTCCTTTCCTTTTTATTATATAATTCATTTTTTTTCAGTTTTGGGACTGAAATTAAAAATGAAGGCTATACAGAAATAAAAAAAACTAAATATAAATCCAAGCGCACATGACCAAAAAAGGAATTTATTTTGGCAAGGCTTATGAAAGAATGTGTTGCTGAATTAATGTGTTTCTTTGCTATTTTGGATGTACGTTACATATACGCATATTATGTATGGTATACACGTATACACACACACACACGTAAGTTTTATGTTTTACGTATCACTATTAATCTCTATTACAAAGGTGGATGAAGACAGATTGTAGCCGGTGAAATTAGGCTGGATGACCTTCCTAACGATTCACGGTGGGCTCGTTCACGGGCGTATCACTACCCGAGTCAAGGATTCTTCCATTATTCTACCTTGGCAGCTGATTACAAATACTTTCAATAAGGCATTTGAGTGGGTATTATGAATAAACAAAAGAGACGTTTTTTAAAATATCACCAAAGCGACTATGATTTGCAATATAATAATTATTATTATTATTATTATTATTATTATTATTATTAATGCATAAGTATGAAATTTACATATGAGCTGGAAAATAAGAGTTGCTTTTCATATTTAGATTTATTCATGGAGAAAGATGAGGCCAAAAAAATCTTTAACCTATTTACAAAACAGACATTTTCTGGACTGGGAACTCATTTTCCAAGTGCATGTTACAATAATTTTAACTATTTTATGCATGCTTTTTCATCGCGCATATTCACGTATATTAACTTGACACAATTTAATTTTTGAAGACATTCTTTCATAATGGATATCCAGTATCAGTTTTCTACGGGCATTTAAAACGATTCATTGACTCCAAATATTAATTAAAGGAAACTCTCTTTGGACCAGACTCGAAATAGGTTAATTTATTAGAGATATTATGTAAATTCTAAAATAGCTTCATCCTTAGATTAACTTTGGAATTGCCTTGTTTAATTACTTCAAAATATAAAGTATATTAGATAGCAGTCGAAACTACAACTGCAATTCCCTGTCTTCCTCCATTGTTTATAGCTATATATGCTCAGATTGCCTATCTGAGTATGTTGGCTCCACCTTATGTGCAAGGGTGGATGAGCAGTGTAAAGTAGTCAGTGCAAGAACGAAGAAGCAGCTGGTAAGGCCTCTAAATTAGGTATTATTTAGTTATGGGGATTCCAAAGGGGGTCTCCCCCGGCTAGTGAAGATGCATTCCCCTAGGAAAGGTTAGGTTAAGACGCACCAAAACTCTGTTTCTTCGCCACTTTTCTTTGTGGAATAAGAGAATAATCCCCTCTCCTATAAATTTACTCTACATTCTAGTATTACAGAACATTCTTTTAATTGTTATAACTTCATTAAATCAAGTAATTTAAGAATATAATGTGGAAATAACCCCCTGAGGGAGGGGGCTAGAATACGTCCTCTGTTTTCCCCTGCGTGTCGTAAAAGTTGACTGAATGGGGCGGAGCGAGGGGACTGGGAGTCCCCTCTGTATTTTTTCTTCCCAAAGAGTCAGAGTATTTTGTCTTGACTCAGCCACTCCCCAAATAATGGGAAAATGGCTCATGTATATAGATTATTATTATTAATATTGTTATAAAAGAAATACCTTCTAATAACAACTATGTTGTAAATATAACAAAGGAAACTATATACTGCTCTATTCTCGACTGAATAAAAAAAAAGTCATTAATATGCAATACAAACTTTGGGAGCTTTCACAAGAGGAGTCGTGTCTTACTCCATTAAAATCAATCCTTTCAAATCCTCTCCATTACTTCTGGCTTTGTCTCCAGGGTCACCTCTCAATTGAATAAAAAGTTTTAATGTTCTAGACACGTTTACAAGCGAAGAGACTGAAACACAATAGCCAGATAATTTTTTTTTTTAGACAATATAGTTATCGACGATTATCTTCGAAATTAAGACATAAACATTAGATCTATTCTACTTCCTCGACAATGCAACAGTAACCAATTTGCAACACAAGAGTAATGTTTTTTTCTGCTACGATGACTTAATACTTACCTAGCAATACAATGACTAATTCTGCTCTTATCAAAATAACTCCGCAATGACTTTCAAGAAGAATTGGTAAACATGTTCGTTCTCAGTGACAATAAACTAGCAAGAACTTCGATACACAATGGGTAAATCTGTTTGTTTTCCATGACAGTAAATCAGAAATGACTTCGAAACACAATGGCTAAATCTGTTTGATTTCCATGACGATAAATCACCAATGACTGAAACATATTGGCTTCATTGGTTTTGTTCCCAATGAATAAAAGTTATCTGGCTTCATTGATTGTTCCCAATGAATAAAAGTTAGCAAAGGCTCTGAAATACATTTGCTTCTTTGGTTCCGTTTCCAATGTATAAAACTTAGCAGTGATTTTGGAAAACAATATTGAATCCGTCGTTTCCATCGAATAAATTCCCCCCACTAGTTAGAAATATAATGGTCATGCAACTTATTCTTTTAACACAATAAGAACTGCAACGGCATACACAGAACCACGTCAGATGCGTTTATGAAATCCATTTGAGTGTCCAGTTAACTAACAATATGGTATCCTAGGTTTACACTGTTTAAGAAATCGGGCCATGGTCTGCTTGATCTGGTTATCAATCAATATATTTCTAACACCAAATTTAGCTTAGACTTCCATAGGTATGAAACGGTACCTAATTAGCAACACACAAGATATGTAATTATTCTATTTTTTTTTATTAGATTTTATGTGTCACTATTAGTCCCTATTTGGAGGTGGACACACTTGGATTGAACACAGGTCCAAACGAATAAAACGCTACGGCTAAACCTACTTCCATGGCAAGTTGACAAAAAATCATCCAAGACTTTCAAACTTAATGACATATTCCCATAGTGCCACTAGAAAACTGCGAGAGGAGAATTTTGCACCTAAAGATTCCAGAGCTCGAAGAGATTCTGCTCTACCACTGACTAGATACATCTAATAGTATTTACAGAGTTTAATGAGCTAATCAGGGTAGCACACGATGAGCGACGTTAGATTCTACTTCTAATTTCTTTGCGGTCTAAGAGAAGAAATACTGTACAAGGGGTGGGAGCTAGGCATAAAATTCACATAACTGCAGAAATTACCTTGAAAAAATATTAATTCACGTCCACTACTTACTTATATAGAAACGATTTCGTCAACAATTTGGATGCATCTATTCCGTTTCCAGTGACGATGAATGTTTCAACAAAAAAACACCTATGGAATATGTAAATTTATTGCCTAGAGAAATTACATCATTCCACTGCAGGACTTAGATAGGACTTTTTAGCCGATAAGGCAGAGTATCGACTAGCATAATATGACTTTAAGTTTGATCCTAATCCGACTCAAGCGTTGATTTGCATCCATCTAAAAATAAACTAACTAATGAATCTTTGCTAAGGTTAGAGCTGGACCACCGTACGTCCTTACAGCAATATAGAGTAATTCTTAAAGATGAGATTGTCCTGCGTACTAAATAACTCGGAAATGTAATATATAATTTATCTAGTTTTAATCACTTTTTACTGACTCCCTTCCAGAGAACCCGACACTCCTACTCACTCACAATTGAGTACACACACACACACATATACACAGAGGTTTGGCTTTGTTCAAACTCCTCTTTTTTTTCTTCTTCTTTTTTATTGTTTAATACTCACTCTCACCTGCATAAATATATTATTTTGAGAGCAAAAACCAAACCTGACAATGGGATCATTTGAATCTGAATACATGATAGGGATGACAGCCAATGACAAATGGTAAAACCCATTTCATTCTGAGTGACATGAAAAGGGTAGAGGAGAGGAGGAGAGATCGACACCACTTCATATTCAGGCTTTGTGTATGCATAAAGGGTTTGTGGTGACAAATAGGAATGTAATGGGGAACGTTGATAAATGGTCTAAGGCCTATGACCCTGAGTAAAAGAAAAAAAAAATCATTTTCTAAAATAGCTTGGGTATTGGACTGTAAATTCATGATATGAATCCACGTCTGATATGATTTATACAAAAAATTATTTATCGTAAATGTGACCAAGTTCATATGTCTTCATATGCTTGCAGTACAATGAGAAGGTGACCAGTTTAGGTCACGAAATTAATAAGTACTTTATATATATATATATATATATATATATATATATATATATATATATATATATATATATATATATATATATATATATATATATATATATATATATATTTTCGTTGTTTTATTTAATGGGCTTTTCCTACCATATTTATACCGGTTGAAAGAAGCAATAGAAACTTTATTCCAAACTTGACAAGAGATACACAGACGTTTTCAGAGTAAATCTGACTAGAGACTCAATACAATACATTGCAATCAAAAGGCAGCCTGACTTGTGTATGGTTTAGGAAAGGAAATACCATAACATTCTCCCACAGTCACATGTGCAAATTTTCCTCCTTGTTGACTGTGAAGGAAATACCATAACATTCTCCCACAGTCACATGTGCAAATTTTCCTCCTTGTTGACTGTGACAACATAAACTCAAAGCCAGTATTGTATACAGAAATAGAGGTGCAGGAGGAGAGAAGAGAAATATGAGATACTGTACAAACGGCAGAAGAATATAGCATATCAGTGTGGCGTATAAATGATAATGCATTTATGAGCTATATGGGCCATTTCCTGTATGCATCCCCCACCCCAAAAAGGATGAACACATTCCAGCTTTTTAGTACTTCAAGGTGAATTAAAATTATTCTCAGAAAGCCTTTAAACTTTTTTATTTTTTTTATTTATCATTAAAACTTTTTTTATTTTATATTTTAAATTTCAAAGGGAATATTATATTGACATTTTCTAAATACTGTATTATTAATAAAAAGAGCTTACAGTCAAATGCCTCAAAATACAGCACATAAATATGAATATATGAGGCTAATTTATTTTAATTCTTTACAACAATTATAAGCTTCTAAGGCAGTGGATGAGAGGGAGAGTTCCTTAATGGTATTAAGATAAAGAGAAAGAAAAGATATCACCATGTAAAGGAAGCTGCGCTGCAAATGAAATATCTCCCAAAAAGCCAGTGAAATACAGTTTCTTTCTTCACCTCCCATCATGGACTTGAGCTCCTGGCTCTAATTTGAAACAGAATTCATATATGGAAAGCTGTCATCCTTCTGTTACATAGTACTGTATAAAATGGAACCCTTTTCAAGCGTCATCATTAATTGAGAGAGAAATACTTTATATTTTCTTATAATCTGTGTATCGATAATCTATATCTACATACAAAAGCCATAATCCCCATTATAAGTTGGGTGGCTGAGTCAAAGCAAAAACTTACCCCCTGTGGGAGGAAAATACAGTGTTGGTAATTCCTTGTCCCCTCTCTACACCCATTTACCTGACACTCAAGATGCACAGGTGAAAAAGGAGGAGGCATTCCTGCCCTGCTCAGGGGGTGTATCAGTAATACCATATGAAAACATAAGTCATGTTTAGTTCATATACTATCATAGTTACTCATTATGTCTCTGTGTGTCATTTTAAGCATATGATGCTTCTTCAAGGGCAGTCCTCAAGCTGAAACAATCTCATCTTTTACTTTCCAACAAGCAGAAGCTTACACTCTTTAAGCAATACCTTCAGATTCTCAGTGTCTTTTTTTTTTAATAAAATTCACACTGAACACTGCCTCAAAGGAGGATTTTAATCTATGTACTGTAACATCTACTCTGGTCTTTTGCAGAGTTATATATAAAAAATCTTAAGTGTTTACTAAGCTTTAGTAAATGAGAAGTGTAAGATGAGATATAATACATCTGGCTGTTTAATGAATAGAAATGAAATTTAGTAGATGGCTATTTATATATGTTTATTGTCTTTGTGTTTGACTTATTGTTAAAATTCATTGCCTAAACTAACAAAGTGAACTATTGTGTGTGTGTGTGTTTTTAAAGGTTTCATTGTGTGTTTTTTTATACCGAAATCTTATTCTTTTTTATTTATTCCAGGTGTGATTACCTAATTGTGATTACCTAATTGTGTTTACGGGAAAGAGCCCAAAGCTCGTATCTTCCCGTCTCCTGATCGGTTCCATTTTATACTTAGTGATACTTATCATACCTGTCCTTAAAACTATGGATTGAGGTAGCATTAACTACCTCCTCGCTTAGCGAATTCCAATTATCAACTACTCTTACACTGAAAAAGTATTTCCTTACATCCTGCAAACAAGTTTTCTTCCGAAGCTTCAAACTATGACCTCTAGTTCTAGAGCCAGCCATATCGAAATATCGATCCCTATCCACTCTATCATAACCATGAAGGAATTTAAAGACTGTCACCATATCCCCCCTTACTCTTCTAGCTTCGAGTGATGGCAAGTCTAATTCCCTCAGCCTCTCATCATAACCGAGATTGCGTATTTCTGGCACCAGTTTTGTGGCATGTCTTTGAACTTTTTCAAGCTTAGCTATGTGCTTTTTCAAGTGCGGATTCCAAAAGGGGGCTGCATATTCGAGTTTTGGCCTCACATAGGTTACATAAATATTTCTGAACATTTCCTTGTCCATGTGCCTGAAGGCTACCCTTACATTTGATAAGAATGCATATGCTGCCCTTACTACGCCATTTATATGTATTTCTGGAGACAAATCTGCCAATATGTTTACTCCTAGATCTCTCTCATTTTCTGTCTCCTGAAGTTGTACTCCAGCCACCGAGTAGTCAAGCTTGGGCCTTCTTGCACTTGTACCCATTCTCATTACCTTACATTTTGAGGTATTGAATTTCATTAGCCACTTTTCTGACCACTCATGCAGATTATTTAGATCCTCCTGAAGTTCTCTACCATTGTTCTCGTTTTTTGCTTTCTTCACAATCTTTGCATCATCTGCAAACATATTCATGAATGAATTTACAGACTCTGGTAGGTCATTTACATATACAAGGAACAAAAGTGGCCCTAAAACTGAACCCTGTGGAACTCCACTACTAACTCTTCTCCATTCAGACACTGAGTGTCTTACTCTAACCCTCTGTTCCCTTCCTTCTAAGTAAGTTTTTATCCATTCCAAGACATTTCCACCTATTCTAGCCATTGATTGCAGCTTCCTAATAAGTCTCCCATGTGGAACAGTGTCAAACGCTTTCTGGAAGTCTAGGAATATGCAATCTGCCCAGCCCTCTCTTTCCTGTAAGATTTGGCTTACCTCATCATAAAATTCTAATAAGTTTGTTACTGTTGATCTTCCTTCTCTGAAGCCATGTTGCCTCACTGACAAAAAGTTGAAGGATTCCAAGTGAAGAGAGATATGTTTCCTTAGTAGTTTCTCCATAACTTTGCAAACTATGCTGGTCAAGGAAACTGGTCTATAGTTCAGAGCCGTATCCCTCCTTCCCTTTTTGAAGATAGGTATCACATTTGCTTGTTTCCAGCATCTTGGAATCTCCCCCGACTCCAATGACTCCTTAAATATGATACTTAGTGCCACTGATATTGTGTTTGCGCATTTTTTAAGCACATGAGGGGATATGTCATCAGGACCTGTAGCTTTATGAACATCTAAATCCATCAGCGCTTTGCATACCTCTGTGGCTGTAAGGTTGATGTTCTCTAATACCGGCCCTTGAGCTTCTGTCACTGCAATCTGAGGGGGTGGGGTATTTTCTACTGTAAATACTGACTGAAACTCCTTGTTCAATTCTTTGCAGATCTCTTCGTCCGTCTCAGTGATGCTTCCATCCGCTCTCTTTAGCCTTAAAACCTGTTCTTTTACCTTCAGTTTTCCTCTGATAAAGCTGTGGAAAAGCTTGGGATTTTCTTTCGCCTTCCTGGTGATGTCCCTCTCATAATCTTTCTCTGCCTCTCTCCTTTTACTTAGGTAGTCATTTCTTGCTCTTTTGTAGGTTTGCCAGGCATTTATGTTTTTTCTCCTCCTATACCTTTTCCAGCATTTGTCTCTCCACTCCTTAGCTCTTTTACACCCATTATCGAACCATTTCTCTCTGGCATGAATTACACCTACTTTGGTGACAGGTATGCAGCAATCTACAATCTTCCCATATTTCTCACAAAAGATGTCATACATTTCTTGTACAGATTTGTTGTAAAATAAGGTTCTCCAGTCAATAACTGCAAAAAGCTCATTCATTTTGATGTAATCTCCTTTCTGATAGTTCCTCCTCATGTCCTCAGTGCCTCTACTCTCAGGAAGAATGTCTTCAATGATATACTCCATCAACAACACACAGTGGTCACTCTTTCCAATTGGTGGTTCATACTCAATATTTTCAATATCCAACACATTATCTGTGAACACCAGATCAAGTAGTGATGGCTCATCCCCACCCCTGGCTCTTGTTGGTTCCATTACATGTTGGTGTAGGAAATTCCCTTGTACGCAATCTAGGAATCTTGCCCCAAAGGAGTCCTCACCACTGTGTGGGTCAAGATTTATCCAATCTATCTCTTTATGATTAAAGTCTCCCATAATCAAAATCCTACATTTTTTCTCCCGCGCCATGTTAACAACTGAGTTTATGACTTCAATCGTACCTATATGACTTTCCTCATAAATTTCAAGCCTATTTTGGTTCCTTGGTGGGTTGTATACAACAGTT
Source organism: Halocaridina rubra (assembly GCA_037179515.1). Classification (NCBI taxonomy): domain Eukaryota; kingdom Metazoa; phylum Arthropoda; class Malacostraca; order Decapoda; family Atyidae; genus Halocaridina; species Halocaridina rubra. The sequence continues at coordinate 146,734 of JAXCGZ010001940.1, read as the reverse complement.
ATTATAATGCTCTCTGACCCAGTATTTATGCGAGCAACAAGAAATTCCCTGAACTCACTTTCTATAGCCAAGTTTATCTCTTCAACTTGAATCCTCTCACTTATGAGCAGTGCTATCCCTCCACCAGTCCTCTCAGATCTTTCGACCCTTAGTATTCTGAAGCCCTTAGGAAAAACTGTGACACTGTTTATGTCCTCACTCAACTTAGTCTCTGTAATTGCTACTATATCTGCCTTACTGTTGTGAATCCTATCTTTTAATTCTACTGCCTTACCAGCTAATCCATCAGCATTTGTGTATAACAATCTTAATGAGGCCCCATCCCCTGATCTTCTGTCATTATCTTCTTTATCTCCCCTTTGTCTGGAAGTATTCCGTAACGAAAATTTTTCTTCTCTTCTTCATTTCTTTCATCATTTAACCTTCTTGCCTCTTGCAACAAGTTTTTGATCTTTCCCATCTCTTCCTGTGTTCTGTATCGTCTAATGAACACTTCTTTGCATTCTTGAAGGTCTTTTAGACTTTTTTTTCTCAACAATATTTCCCTACATGTCTCCCCTCTCTCAAAGGTTACTTTTGTTGGTCTCGGCTTTCCTTCCCTCGAATATTTACCTAGTCTTGTGTTGGCCAGATACTGTCACATAAGAGACATTATTTTCGATGTGTGAAGATGGAAAGATTTCTTCAAGATCTGGTAAGTCGCTTTATTTGCTCTATAGATAAATGCATGGTTGAACTTTAGTTAGGCTTTAAAATGTTTCTGGATGTGAGTGTCTGAATGAGACTTAAATGTATCTTTATATTTTTAAGTATAGTTGCATTACCTATAAAGTTTAATGGCCATTGTTTGACAACACCTTAGGTGACATACCGTTTCTTAAAGATTTAGTGACTGAATGGTGTACTTGGATAATTTCAATTACAATTCGTATGGCTGAGTTATTCTGCTGCATAGGAAAAAATGTATGATTGTGAATTGTGTACTGGGATCACTTTAATGATATACTGTATAGGAAAGATATATGATTTCAGAACTGTGTAATGGTACAGTTAATGTGGCTGAGTTACTCTGATGTATAGTAAAATGTGTGGTTGTTGAATTTTGCACTGGGATCACTGTAATGATGCAATTATTATGGCTATATTACTCTGATGTACAGGTACGTGTCTGTATTTTAACAGAATTGGTAGTATATAGTAATACTGTATTACTGGTGTAGTTTTATTTATCATTTTAAATTCTAGAAGCTACTTTGCTTCCCTGTTTTAGAATACATTCAAGTGTCTATTATAACATTTTGGTTGGCAATATGTACATTCACATACTTCTTGATTCTTGTCATAATAAGTTGACTTGAATTCACTTTTTATAGAGTTATGTAGATTGGATGATTGACATTTTCCAATGGAGTTCACTTTCTTTGCTTTTATGTTAAAAGGTATTTAACATTTTCTCTTTTGTTGTTTTTGATTCATGAAGACGTATATTTCATTGTCTTTATTTATTAAATTTAATTTTAAGAAATTAATTTTCAGTCATGCTTCCTTTCTGTCAGTATTTATATTATGCTTATGTGATAGTGTCAACATGGTTTTACTCTAGTGTATCATGTGTATATTGTTTTACTATAGTGTCATCTTATGAAATATTAGACTTAAAGCTGTGTAATTTTCAGTAACATTTGCATGTTAACTCGAGTACCTTGCTCTCCAAAATTAATTTTAATTAAGTTTTTCTGCCTGGGAATTACAGAAGCTCCCCTACCTACGAACAACTTAGTTATGAACTTTCACAGATACAAACAAAAAGTTACCCATCATATACCCACACATCAATGAATGTATTACTGTACTGTACTGTATTATTATTGTAGTAATATTCATTAATACTGTATACTGTACTTTGTTTTATATAGAAATATTTTTGTTTTTAGCCTTATTATTGTATAGTACTGCATACGTAAGTACTGTACAGTACTTTTTTTTCTACTTGTAAACACATCTTATAAACAACTCTACTTACGAACAGACTTCTGGAACCTAACTCCATTGTAAGTTGGGGAGTGTGTACTTTTATTATTTCCTTTGGTAAGAGACAGTTTGGATTGAATAGAGTAATTAAAAAGCCTTGGATTTCTTGAATTTCTGTAGGATAATTTTTTGTATGGGAAAGTAAATTTTGGTTATACTGTTAGTGTGGTTGACTTATTCATGCCCCTGAGGGAGAAAACCTTTTAGGGAGCATGTTTGGAAAGCTAGTAATACTATATGAAAATTTAGCTGCAAGAAGAATCCATATTTAAGTCTTAATATTTATTACATCTACTGTAGAAGTGCGCATTTATTTCTGTTTCTCTGTTTTTATAATAATGACTTTGGTAAAAAATGACCCGATATTGCTTGCCAAAAATCACAAACATACATATAAAAAGGCCTCAGTCCCATATATAATGTGGATGGCCTTGTCAAAACACACAACAGTTCATCTGCAAACTAATTCACCCCATCCTTCACATTCTCGTACCATGGGGATGTAAGGTTGCCACAATCTCCCTCATTTGCACATTGGTTAGATCTCGTACAGTTTTAGCATGGGACAGCTCATTTGTCATAGGGCCCAACAGCTGTAGCAGATTTACCACCACTGCTCCATCTTACAATGACCCATCTTCATCCAACTTTCTTAGTTTGCAGCACTGAGGAACTAAACAGGTGTGAGAAAATCCTCTGAGCACTGTCTTGTTCACAATCCATCCACTCATCCTATCTCTTGCACTCTCTTCCTTGTTCCGCTGACCTATCATGTACATCCATTGCATATTCTGCCTTGTGCTTCCATTTCATCCTTGGTATTCCACTTTCTTGCTCCACTTAATCCTGCCATTTACATTCTCTTCGAGCTAACTGGTCTAACTTATCAGACAGTATTATCAGTGAAACTGTTCAGCTGTATGATACTCTGCTAGTCTTGATAGGTAGAGGGCAAAAGAGACATCTGGGTAGAGTTTTATTTTATTGCAATAAATTGCTTGAGGGAGGAATGTCTGGTGGAAAGCCCATAATCTTTGTCTCTTTATTCAATATTTTATTTATTTTGTTTTGCTTCTTTATTAATGCAATAATGTGAATGTATTTACAGATGTATAGCTTGTCATACATGTTTTTAAGTTGGACTAATAAAGGAGAATTCTCTCTCTCTCTCTCTCTCTCTCTCTCTCTCTCTCTCTCTCTCTCTCTCTCTCTCTCTCTCTCTCTCTCTCTCTCTCTCTCTCTCTCTCCTCTCTCTCTCTCTCTCTCTCTCTCCTCTCTCTCTCTCTCTCTCTCTCTCTCTCTCTCTCTCTCTCTCTCTCTCTCTCTCTCTCTCTCTCTCTCTCTACCGTAGTCATGGGTATTTCTTTACAAATCTTTTTTGGCTCAATATTCTGGTAGGTTGAACCTTGTTGATTACAGGCAAAAGTAGGGCTCTATTAACTTGCTCGTTGCAGGGAAAGGGGAGGGTAAAATGTAGATTCTCTTACAAGGAATACGGTATTTACAAGCTATTCCTTTCATCACATAGGCGTACCAGCCATTTGTAAGGTGTGATGGGATGGCATAGGCATTACTTGCTAATGTAAGTTCTCTTTTCCCTGTATTTTGCTGCATTGTTGCACTTGCAGGTTGAATGTAGTCCATCCCATAAATCCCAGTTGCATGGTAATAGACGACTATCATTAGGTATTATATCCTCCAGTATAGCTGCATCAACAGACGGCTGTATTTAGTATTCAACATTCATTCGCTTTATAGTTCCAAATTTGTTTTGGCATAGCCTAATGCATATATATTTTACTACGCTTAGACTCATCAGTGTTTCATGTATTTAGAGGAGTGCTCGGGGTGTCCGGAGGAGATTTTTATTTTATTTTTTTTTTATTATTTTTGTTTTTTAGAAAGATAGTCAGCGACGTCTGAATGGTTCCCTTCTTTATCTCGTCGTAGATTTCATAATAGGGACGTAAGCAGACAGTTTATTATTAGTTTAACCATAGCAAAGTCTTCAAAGTGGGATCCATTGCCTCAGATTAGCCTAAAGTTTTTTTCAGTATCGTAAAGCCTTCATATAAAACGCTCTACTGTGAATTTTCAAACTAGTTCCTCCTCTTCTTCTACCGCCCTCCAGCCATTTTCCTCTATTCTATCTTGTTCCAGAGTAATCATTTTTTTGTTTGTGAGTTTTCCGGCATCTCGTTCAAGCGATTCTTTCTCATCTGTCACACAATCTAATGCAATTTGTTTTGATAATTTCACTTTATTATTGATGAGTTCCAGGTCGCGTTCATGGTCAAACTCATCAAAAGTATTAATGTAATGACTGACAAGCTTTTTCCAGATGCAGTTCATTTACTTTTGGGTCACCTCCTCCCATACCTCTAGTATAGTACATTTATCTATGCATTTATGTTGTGGATCCAACTGCTCATTCAAGACAAAACATCGCTCGTCTTGTAATAAATTTTCCAGGCGCTCACTGTAGCTAGGGCGTTAAGACCGAGCTGCTGTTGCTAAAATGCTCCAGACTTGCCCTTTTTGTCCTACTTTACTAGCCTTCTGTCTAGTACAGTGGTAATGTGCTGGCCTCGCATTCGCGAGGTCGACAGATCGGTTCCCGTTCAGGACCGAGAGTTTAAGCTGTTTACTGGGAAGGTCACTGCTGTGGCTGAACACCGCAGTAGGGGGTTGAGGCTTGCACTGGCTGACGCCGCCAGAGCAGGGGCGATGCCTCTGATAGGAGGGCTAAAACGGCAAACTTTAGCTTTAACTTTTTTTTTTTACTGATACATAGTATATTTTGTTTCTACTTAAAATTAGTACCTATAAATATTTCTTATTTTTTACAGCATTACCTTTGCATTTCTTTTTATGCTTTCTAAACTTATTAATGTTTGTTGAGTTTGTATCGTATATAGAATTAGGAAACATTGTCTTTATTTATTTTAGAAGCCTATCCAAAGTTTGAAAAGTAAATTATACTTGACTGACATACGCATTGACTAATGTCATCCATATGCACATTGCCTAATGAAACCTATCCTTTACGTTGGCCGATATATATTTGTGTGCGTGTGTGTGTGTGCGCGTGCTTTACTTATCCATGGTTGTTACACATTTCTGATACCATTGGAAATGTTATTGATCAGTATATTTAGCATGAATTTGATCTTGTTTGTTTCGAGAGCATATTTGCAGTTAGATAATTGATTAGAGCTTAGTAAAGATTAGGCATAGCAAAGAAAACTATCTATTTGCTAAAGAAGGAAAAAGAGAGAGAGCGAACGAGCAAGCGAGCATACATACATTAATATAATATTAGGATATATTACTTCTCACTGCCCTCATTGTAAGCTACTCCACAAGAAGAGGAAATATATGGAACTTTTATTTGGGCAAAAGATTACTAGTGCTGTTGAAGATGATATCTCTTTTGTCTTGTTAGTATAAAAGTTACCAGGTAGTAGAGGATGAAATAATGAGGAACAAAGTTTTATTCTCTCTCTCTCTCTCTCTCTCTCTCTCTCTCTCTCTCTCTCTCTCTCTCTCTCTCTCTCTCTCTCTCATCTTCTAAAACAATGTATGTACAGTATTTAGATTGTATGTATATTTGTTTGTATATGTGAGCACGTATTGTAGTACGTGTTAATATTTCCTTTGGGAAACCAAGAAAACTTGTTCCATTACTGTACTTATGAAGACCCCGACATTTTCTCCTGGGAACCGCAGATTGTGACGCATTAGGTGTAAAGATATATTCTTCCACAATAGAAGGTTTTTTTCATATTTTTCCATCATTAACACATTTCTTTACGTAATGTTCTACTCCCTTTTCTTTCTGAATCGATGATAATTAGGCGTGTGTAATTACCTAATTGCACTTATGGGAAAGAGCTCTATGCATGTAATTCTCCGTTTCCAAGGCTGTTCCATTTTTATACTCAATGATACTTATACGGTTTGTCTTTAAAAATATGTATGCATCTAGCATTAGCTGCTTTCTCGCTTAGCGAAATCTAATCATCAACTATTCTTACACTGAGAAAATACTTCCTTACATCCTTCAAAGAAGTTTTCTTACGAATCTTTAAATTATTACCTCAGGTTCTAGAACCAGCCATATCAAAATATCGCTCCCTTTACACTCTGTCAAAACCATGGAAAGATTTGTAATCCGCCACCATATTCCCCCTCATTCTTCTAGCTTCAAGTGATAGTAAGTCTAATTCCCACAGCCTCTCCTCGTAACTGAGATTGAGTATCTCTGTCATCAATTTCGTAGCATGTCTTTGAACTTTTTTCAGTTTATATATATGCATCTTCAAGTGCGGATTTCAATAGGGTGCTGCATATTCAAATTTTGTGTTTGGGTGTGTTTTTTTTTTCTCTTGTCAATACTGTCAGTTTTTGCTTTTCCCTTAAGCAGACATATAACTTTTAATTTCGATTCCGAACGTCAACAAATAGTAGGAAATAGACGGGAGACTGAGGATTTTATAATAACATATGACAACACTCATATCACTTTGCTAGAATGCCATTTTGATATTCGTGTAGCAACGCCATGATTTTTTTTATACCGCGGGTTTTTAATTCTAAGAATAATATTATCTCCTCAACTTCGATGTAGTGTCACTAAATGGGAAGAAATATACTATTAGGGAGCATATTTTAATATCATATGAAAGAAATCCTGCCATTTTGACGTAAAATTATCACACTAGAGAATCGTAACTAGATAAAAGATTGAAAATGCTTGACCATTATTAGAACTAACTACACCATGAACTGATTGGAAAAAGAGCTTACTTGTTCCTACCTTTAACATTTATCTGTTCCTAAATATATGCATGCGGTAGATGTACTGAAATCTCGCTGAATATTTAATTAGAATAAGATACTGCACTGGAAAACGTTTTACTCTTTGTTCTGTAACGTTATCCTTATAAACCTACTTCTCTCTTCTTGATATGTATCGGATATTTTTTTTTATTAACCTTTGTAGGTGAATATGAATAGTTACTGTGCCAGGGCACTACCAACTACACCGCTGAAGGTCTAAGAAAGAAGCCAACTTTAGAGCTAACTGCTTTGCTAGGAATGAAATCATTCTTTCTGAATGCTATTTTGTGTGTTTTTTCTTCTTCTGAAGATCTTAAAAATAACTGAAATAATAATGTACTTTTGACACTTGTCTATCGCAAGGTTTTAACCGTATGGAAATAGAACAGAAAACTTTTAATCTTGGAAAAACAACAACGTTAGAAAGAGGATGAAGAAATAGACACATTATAAATCATCTTATTTGAAGAATCTGTAATAAAAATTGTTTTAATAGTTCTGTCATGGTGAAGCTAAAGACTGTGATACTTAGATTGCAATTATAACTCTTAAATGTTATCCTTTATGTATGTGTGTGTGTGTTAGAGAAAGAGAGAGAGAGAGAGAGCTGAGGATCTGCCATTTTTGACCTGTTCGAAGTTCAGTTTGCACAGTGTAAAATGAGAAGCTTCGCTAGTGCTTTCCTGTATGAGACTAAAGTGACATTATAGGATATTGTGAGTAAGTACTAATGCCTGCTTAGATGAGAGTATATGTTTTTTCTCATAAGAAATTCAGTATTTTCTGTATTTTTTCATAATCTGGCTTATTGTACTGTAATGCCCATATTGTGTACAGCAATCTCTCTCTCTCTCTCTCTCTCTCTCTCTCTCTCTCTCTCTCTCTCTCTCTCTCTCTCTCTCTCTCTCTCTCTCTCTCTCTCTCTCTCTCTCCCTCTCTCTCTCTCTCTCTCTCACCCAGGACATTCCGAGTTCAATTCTCTTAAGTGGCTAGTACAATTTCTTTTCCCCCAGAGCCACTCAGGGATATGATGGAGAAAGTAATTACATCCATCTTATGGTAGGCCCTGTCAGCTCATCAGGCTGAGTACACTGTGAGATATGTGGTGCTACTAATGGAACAGTATTTTCACGAGTTCAGACGTCACTACAGGTAAATTTCATATGCAAGACCTCTTTTGTAAAAAAAAAAAAAAAAGTAAATCTAGTCCTTACTACAGTTTTGTATACGTTTTCTACGGAAATATTTGTTTTAAGAGTTGGATTTATTTTCTCACAAACTCCTATGGAAAAATCGGAAATCGATGTTGAAGCTTTGAAGAAGCTACAGCAATATTGAATTCCGAAGACAATTGTGATAAAGAAAAGGTGATATAAGATGACCCATTTTACACCGTTATAAAAGGAGGAAAAACGAAAATACTTATTTTTTTTTTCCTTTAAACTCTGAACGGTTAATGGCTGAAAGACAAATTTCATTTGAGACAATTGTCAATTTAGATTTTTTCACAAGTGAATCACCGCTTAAAAATAAATATTATACTTCATATAGTTGTTTGCCGTTTCATGTCGCAATCAGTCCCCGTTATGAGGATGGACACAAATAGGTTGGAACTGGGGAATTAAGGCTGGATGCCCTTCCCAACGGCCCACGGTGGACTCGATCGTTGGTCTGTCTCTCGAGTCGAGTATAACCACTTTGATACCGTGGTCTCCAGAGACTTATGCAGGATAGTAATTGATAGTAAATGAACCAATATATTTGACATCGGAGAAACATTGCGTGCATGGATGTACCCTGATGACAAAGTTGCATGTATTGGCCCATAAATAGTGTTTTGAATGAGTTTATCTTTATTATACCTCATGCAATACTCCATTGTAATTGCTGCATGCCATTATTTTTTTTTATAATATTAAGTGTGTACTTCTAAGAATTTATGTATAGAATTTTGTTTTTACTCATTGGCAATAATTCTCACCACTTTTACTCTTTCGATACACCAGTTTTTTTACAGTATTTTTTTTCAACTATTATTCTCACCAGCTTTATCATCTTACTAAATTCCGTATTTTTTTTTTACCACATATGTGGATTTCATGTTCCAAAGAGCTTGGAAATATACGTTCCTCCGTCATGCAATAAAAACTTTTCAGCATATTTCTCCAAAAAGAATAAGCATTGTTTTCCAAATGTATTTATTTCCAATAAATACATGGATGGATGGATTGCATCAATGACGACCTGAGGTCTAAAGCTTTGCTGGGTGATGATGTATGGGACAGAAACAAATGGAGAAAACTGGCCAGAAACATCGACCCCTCATAAAAGTGGGAAAAGATGTAGACGAAGAAGAAGATTTTCTTTTCTGCAAGGGGCTAAAGCAATAATAAATAAGAGAATTAATAAGTAACGAAAATATAGGTAGATAATGGATAAATAGATAATGTGATTAAACTTATAAGGAAGATATATATTAAATATACGACAGCCTCCATTACAATTTGTACTATTTTTTCCTATCCTGTACTTATCTCCGTAACATTGCGTTTCCCATCAACATTTACAATTGTATAAACGGAAAATTCCTTATTTGTATCAATGACCTAAATCTTATTGGATGTGGGGTTTGAGAGGCAGACTTTTGCATTGGTAATGTTATCTAAATTCACAGTCCTCAGCTCAGAAAGTCATGAAAAATTACTTTCAATTCAGTAAATTTATGCTGTATTCGGGATGCCATTGATATCTGAGGCTTTGGAAGGTTTGTCAGCATATTCCTGGTGAAATTGGGTTTCTTTTTGAAACTCTCTCTCTCTCTCTCTCTCTCTCTCTCTCTCTCTCTCTCTCTCTCTCTCTATATATATATATATATATATATATATATATATATATATATATATATATATATATATATATACACACACTCACAGAAAGAAAGAGGAATTATCAAGCATGAGAGCATTACGTTAGTTTTTACTTCACTAACATTATTACTTTTGGGTAAGTTAGAAGAACAGTGGAATTGACTACATATGAGGGAGGGGGCCTAGAATACTTTCTCCGTGTTCCCTTGTGTGTCGTAAAAGTTGACTAATTGGGACGGAGCGAGGGGACTGAGTTTGTACAAACGTACAAATTGTAAATAATATTTTTATCAAAATATGTAATTATTGTAAATAGGTAATCATTTAGTAATTATTAAGTTATTTTAAAGATGTATTTAATTGGCCAATAATTACTCTTGGATTGTTTGTTACTCCCACTGAAATAGCTGTACATCCTGAATTTGATCATTAAATCAGTTCAGTATTCTGCTTGTATTGGTGAACATCCTCTTTTTATTTATTAAGGAAAATAACTCTTGCTTTCCGTTTGAAGTAGTGAAGTAACTACAGTCGTTACAGGTATCCCCTCTTCTGTATTTTCTCTTCCCAATGAGTCAGAGTATTTTACCTTGACTCAATCACTCCCCTTATAAGGGGAAAAATGGCTCATGTATATAGATAGATGATTAAATAGATATGTACGTGGGTAAGAATATTTTTGGGTAGTTTAGGGTATGACACGTCCCATGTGCGACTTGCGATGCAAGTCGCACATTGGAAGTGTCACGCCACATGTATGAAAGGTTTCATATATTTCCGGATGTTCGTTTTCAACTGACGTGCCACGTGGCATGCGACGTGCCAGTTTGTGGCCTTAGATCTATTCCACACCTTACAGCTTTATGCAACATGATCAATCATCGTGCAAAACCGTTATATCTCTGTGGGATTAACTCATTCTTCAGCCATTCATTATCAGAATATTTCATTTTTCAGCTTCATTCTAAAACACTGAGCTCATTCGACCTCATTTGTTGCCATTTCTTTCAGTGAGCAAATAATCACTCAGAACTTGGAGCTTATCTTTCACAACTTTGTAAGAAAGGAAACTGAATTAAAATGTTCGTTCTCCTGATAAAAACCCGGAAGACAAAACGAAATTCCGACTAATCTCCAAGAAGTCTGTGAAAAGTTTTGTCTTTTCCATGGCATAATTGTTGGAGTTTGGCTTTTCCAGTCGGTTTTTTTTTTTGAAGGTGAGGAAGAATGTGGCACTCTGGGGAGATGATGTCGTGGTTAGGACATGAATGATTTGTTTATTTATCCTGTGTGTATCACCACTTTTCGCGATTTAGATTTCTGTGCTCAAGTAAGCGTGTTTTACGTCACGGACTTCCTTTTCTACCAAGGGCCAGGACGGTTGCCTTCTTGACAGATTTAATCGTTATCCTGAGTGCATGCCCTTGCTAACCTCAGACCATGGTGGGGCGAGAACCCTTGACCTGACGCGGACGCTACCGCCTGAGACACGGTGACTACGATTTCTGTGCTCAAGTGATTTATTGTTGTGATATATTGGTAAATGACTAAACAAAGAAAAGGTTATTTTTAAGGAGTTACAATCCACACAAGAGCAGTACGAGTATAAGTACAGTACTTTGTTGTCTGTCAATCAAGTTTTGTTTACAGTGGTGATATAGTATTTGTAAATTTAGGTCGACTTGCTAAGTCTAATATCATGGTCATTTTAAAATTAGTTTCAAACAAGTTTATATGAAAAATGCGCTTGTGGCCATATTTTTTTCTCCTTTTTTGTATTTGAATCTAGTCATAGAATTAAAAAAAAAATTAAGTTCTTTCCCTTTTGTATCAGATAGAAGTTCATAATAGCAAGCAACTGTAAAGTTATATACAAGTCTGTCGTACACTTTTATATACTCTTGAAACACTTTTTATAAGGTATTTATATACCTAATGATTGTAAGTACTATTGGTTGGTATTCCATACATAATTTTAGAATTTTCCTGCATTG